>JAIPRL010001291.1:0-77186 GCA_025469235.1 Pemphigus obesinymphae
AACGACCGAGAGGACGGCCAAGACAGCGGTGGATTGATAGAGTTAAAGAAGACCTCAAGCTCCTAGAAATAAGGGATGGAGAGCAACTAGCTAAGGATAGGGAAGCATGGAGAGGCGTAGTGGAAGCGGCGATGGGCCTACAAGGCCTGAATTAAGCAAAAAAAAAAAATATATCTCTGATAATAAACTATAATTTATATTAGCACAAATTTATCGTGTTGTCAAATCAATTGAAAGTTAAACATTTTATCTAATCTCTATACCTACTATAGGTAGGTATACTACACTTTATCTGATCACAAATAATAATTATGACAATATTATACTATAGTTCAATGTGAATTCTTGTTAGCAATCGCTAGCGAAATGTGTGTGTCCGACTTTAAAACTAAATTTGAAAATAAATTAAATGAAATTACAAAAAATGAATGTAGTGCTCTTATAAGTGATAAAAGATATGACAAACTTATAAATGTGAAATACCTATGTAATAAAAGTATTTAATTATATTTATACAATAGTATTTATTTTATCATATTTTACTTTTTTTTAATTCTTTAAATTTGTTACCATTATTGATTAAATAAATAGATAGATTTATTATATTATTCTTTATATTTAATATTAAAATCAGCGTTAATTGTACTGTGAAATATACAAATATATAGAGGCTATACAATTTCGCCCAAATGTTGATGGTCACAACTAGGTTTGTCCGGGCAAAAGCTGAAATATGATATTTATCCCAGGTACAGTGGGCAGTTCGGGTTTTGCTGAGACTGTAAGGTAATCCTGTATGAAAGTGTGATGCCACAATATAGATTAATAGTTATGAATATTTGGTGTAGGAAAAAGAGGGTACACAAAAAATATATATATAAGGAACCGACGATTAGAGAATATAAACAAAATGGCGGAAAAGGTAGAAGAGGGTGTTAAGGAAGTCATTGGCAAGAATAGAGGTAGTATGCCAGACGATAAGCATAGTGTTATAGTGACGGACAGAATAAGTGCAGGAGATAATATCAAAGAAAAAATATAGTTTAAGAAATGACAGAAAACTAATGAGAGGGAAAATTGAGTATAGTATAAAAGGTTATCTAAAGCAGAAAAAAATGTACAGAGTAAAGCTAAATTAGGAAAAAATGATGAGTTGTATGAAAGCATAGGAACAGAAGAAAAGGAAAAGAAGTGTACAGGTTGGGTAAAGGAAGAGAAAATCAAGCCAGGGACTTTAGAAAAGTTTGGGAAAATATGTATATAGAAGTATGGAAATGACAAGGAAGTTTAAATAAAGGTTGGCTGACAAAGTTCTTTAATAAGGTACTAGTTGAAGGAAAAATTCCAGAAGCGTAGATGAAGAGTTGTGTGATACAATATTTAGGGGTAAAAAAGATGTACAGGAATATGGAAATTATAGAGACATAACTTATGAGCCACAATATGAAAATTTGTGAAAAGATAATAGATAAAAGGGTAGGAAGTGCGACAATTGTTACTAGAAATAAATTTTGGTTTATGCCCAGGAGGTCAAACAATGGAGCCAATATTTATTTGTAAAAATTGTGTAGAAAATTATAGAGAATTCGAGGTCAGAGTGGGAGTGAGTGCACCAGGATTCAACTTTGAGTCCTTATTTATTTTCCATGGTAATGAATGAAAAACAAAATAAATACGGAACAAGGTACATACTATTTGCAGATGATATATAACTGATAGGAGAGAGTCCTGAGGAAGTGAATGGTAAACTTAAAGAGCGGAGGAAATCTTATATATATATATAGATATATAGAAATATTTTATAGGGGGCGCATCCCCTTGAGTGATTTTATGGGTAACTATTTGTTAAAAATTATGTCTATATAACATATTAGATGTATATGATTTTTTTAATTTGGAGAGCGCACACCCCCTTGGATCCACACCTGGGCGGCGAATTTAGTGTCGAAGTTTTTGCCATTTAAAGTTTGTTTTACTATCTAAAACGACATATTTTACGCAGCGTTTTCATATCAAAAGAACCGTTTTCAAACCATTAACCCAGTACCTGTTATTTATTTTACGTAAAACAAATACCTATCAAAAATATACTAGGATACTGCAATAATTGCACCCTACATATGTACATTATATTGTTATTTACCCGATGTGGTTTTTCACAGAAAATCGGAGGATATTATCATTTTAAATTGTCAGAGTGACCCGGCCAAATGTATAGGTGTTGCCAATACAAATACACACACAGCTGTTTTTATTATGGTAACACTGGATCAGAAGTTTTACCACTGCATCACAAATTGAATTTTTCCATTGTGAAGTCAGTTTGATGTTATTTTATAAAAAAAAATAAAAGGAAACAAATTATTTTTATTAAAAATTGCATAGGTGCTATTGACGGAAGAATCGTAGTATAGTATTATAATAGTATTATTCGAAAACATTCTGTGCAAAGTTCGGTACCTATAATATTATTATCTTACAGTTTATGACAATAATATCCTGTATAATTAAGAATTATAAATCATTGAAACACTCGACTAAAATTATAGGTGATATTTCAATAATATAATATTATGATAATATATACTTAATGATTGTTTTATTTAATAGATCAGTACAATAAATAGCTGTGCACAATAAACTATCAATGATGGAAGACGACAACTCAAGTCTTAAACAATACACAGAATGCCATGATGGCGTCGGTTCGGAAGTAAGATATTGGTCAATATTTTTGTATCCTGTATGGAAAAATATTGAAAAATATTTGAATTATAATGATATATTTAATTTACGTTCAACCAATGTGTATGCTAGAATGTCAATTTATTCTTTGTGTACGGAATTAAGATTGAGTAATCCTAATTATTATGGTGAACCAAGTGTAGGTGATTCTGAGTCACCCGAATTTATTATCAATAAATTTACAAATATAACATCTCTTTCATTAACACCAAGCGCAATTAAATTAGATTTTTTTAATAATAAAAACTTGAATAATTTGAAACAACTTAGTATACCTTCTAAGTACTTTTTTTTCGCACGACAATCTTTACCTATGTCACTGAGAGACCTACAAATTTATGAGTTTGGTATGCCAGATAAATCATATCAAGCTGTATTTGATAATACTGAAGCGTTTAAACAATTGCAAAAATTAGACATAATTTCGGTATACATAAATGACAAAAGTATGACTTATTTACCGGAAACCTTAGAGTATTTAAGTTTATCAATACCTAACATTTCCAATAACTATAAGTACAATTTTAATATATCACATTTGGTTAATTTAAAAGAGCTACATTGTAATTTATTTAATTATTATACAATAAAATTTCCAAGTAATTTAGAAAAAATGTATTTAAGGGGTTTCTCCCGAATTAATAATCATGAATTAGATATATCATATTTAAATAATTTAAAAATATTTGAGCTTAAAGAATGTAGTATTAGAAATCTCGATTTACCTCATAGTTTAGAAGAAATTAAAATTTCTTTTTGTCATTATTTAACAAAACTTAATATATCCAGATTAAATAATTTAAAAGAATTGGATTGTAATATTAATTTGAGTTTGTCTAATATTTATTTACCCAGTAATAGTTTAGAAAAGCTTAGAATTTCAAATTCTGGATGTATTGAAAATCTCGAATTATCACATTTGATTAAATTAAAAACACTTGTATTAAATTTTATGGTTAAATTAAAATCGTTAATTTTACCACCATCATTAAGGGACATATATATTAAAGATTGTAATATACTAATTATAAATGAAAGAGAAATAAAATTTGATTTTAAAAGGCCTTTTAAATTATACTCTCATACTATTAAAATAAGGGAGAGATGGGAACTAATAGATTATGACGTTAGAGAATAATAATATTAATGCAACAATTATGAATTTAATTATTTGAAACTTGAATATTAATTGAATAATAATTATAAATACAAATTGTATAATAGACAATAAAGTGTATATTATTATAAATATAATTGTATATGACTCATCAAAAGATTTGAATAAAGTGTGTTTAATTTAATTAACGAGAAAAGTAAAATATATATTATACAGATCAGTGGTTCTCAATCTTTTTAGGACCGCGACCCAAATTTCCCCCGCAAAAAATCTTTCGCGACCTACATGGTTTCACTTTTCAAAAAGTAGTTATGAAAAACAAAATTTGGGTACCTATTACTTTTATTATTTTTTATTTTATAGGTTTATATAATCAATATAACTTTACAAATGACTTAATAATGAGGTGTATGCGAAATATGTACTTGTTTTCTGTTATGGTTAATAACAGCATTGACATCGACTTCAATCTTGGCTATTTTGAAACGCAAGGAATTTGATAATTGTAGCTTGTTGCGATGTTTGTTTTTGATGCGTAATATTTAATTATTATGAATTATAATTTTAAAACCTGTCGTCATTTTTGGTACTAAATAATATATTTAATTTAATATAAATTTCTAATAAAATAAATGAATCTATATAATTAAAAAAATTGTTCGTGACCCACCAATGATTGACTCATGACCCACCATTGGGTCGCGACCTATGGTTTGAGAAACGCTGATATATATGACCCTATACATCTTATTTGCATTAACATTATAATAAAAAAATTTATATACTACTAAGGATTTTTGTAAAATGGCTGCTATATGTTTGTTATATAAAATATATACATAGTAATTATAATTATAATATATTTATTTATTATTTTTTAATTATGGACCTAATACTATATATGGGTTTTGTTATAACACATTTTGATTTTGTATCTATTTTGTAATTATTAATATTTATTAATTAATGTACTGAATATGATGTATATATGTAACTATGAGTTAAAAGACACAAATTATTTTATGTGAAAATAATTGTTTGTAATAATCAAAAAACAAGATTTAATTATAAAGTGTAAATATGAAAAGAAAAATAATGTTTAATATATATTATATAGGTAGTCCTAATCATCTTATTTGTATTAACATTATTATTTAAATTTTTATAGCTTACTAAGGATTTTTGTAAAATTGTTTAATGCATTGGTAGGTATGCTAAAAATATCTTGTGTAATAATTATTATTATATATTTATTTATTATTTTTTAATTATGGACCTAATATTAGATATGGATTATGTTATAATACATTGTGATTTTGTTTCTATTTTGTAATTATTAATATTTATTAATAAATCTGATTATGATGACCATCCATAATGTATTATCGCAACTATTTAAATAAATTTAATAAAAATTAATAAAAAAATTTTCTAAACACACAAATACTTCAGGGGGAAGCGTTAAATTAAGAATTATGAAAAAAATTTATTTTTATTATTTTTTTTTCAAAAAGTTTTTCTTCAAAATAATTGTCCATTATAATTAGAATATTTGCATTTCTATCACAACTGGTGAGGGCTCCAAGTTATGGGTGCCTGGAGCCAATGGACACACTGACCCCAACTTAAATCCGGCCCTGGCTCCACGGTTTCTCATACCTATGGTAAAAGTCGAGAATTGAGGTTGCGTCAGGTCAACAGCTGGTGTCAAATTTGTTTAAAGAGTACGAGGAATCCTAAAAATAATATAGACGAGTATTCTCATCTCGGATGTTCGCGGGGAAAACAAAATTTCATACATGGGTTAGGATGTAGTCTAAGGGATGAGGTGCCCAGTATCAGTCTGACAGTAGCTATAGTAGCCTTTCCATCAGTTTATGTGCGGGTCTACCCAACGACTGTTGTTAAAAATGTATGGAGAGCACTAAAATGTTTTGGGTTAGATTCACACCTGAGTATACAGGATAGATTCAAAGTGAGAGTAGGTATATGGAATGTAGGAACATAGACAAGCAGGAGCAGGGAGTTAGCAGAAGTTTTGAGGAGTAACAATGTGAATATTTATTGTGTGCAAGAAAAAAAGGGGAAAAAGCAAGGGAAATTGGTAAGGTGTATAAAATCATATACTCAAGAAGGACTAGTATAAGAAATAGTGCAGAAGTGATATAAAATGAATAAATGAAAGGAAAAGTGGTAGGATAATTGTGATGAGAGTAAAATTAGAAGATAAGATATTGAATGTAGTAAGTGCATATGATCCACATGTGGGATCTGAGGAAAGCCAGAAAGAAGAGTTCTGGCAAGAAATGAATGAGGTAATGCAAAGAGTACAAGGAATTGAGGATATTGCAATTGGTGGGAATTTGAATAGACTTGTATACTATGATTGAATAGATTATTATAGAGTGCATGGTGGGTACGGATTTGGAAAAATAATACTTAACTTTGTATCAGCGGCGTATGAATTAGCAATTATGAAAAATATTTCAGAAAGAGAGTAGAGCATTATATAATTCTATAAGAGTGAAAAGCACAAATCACAAATTGTTTATTTTATGTGGAAGAAAGGATGTTTAAAACAGTAAGTATATGGACTGTGAGGTAATCCTGGATGAAAGTGTGATGACACAATATAATTTAATTGTTCTGAATATTTGGTGTAGGAAAAAGAGGGTACATAAAAAATGTATATATAGATATGGAACCAACGATTAGGTGGTGTAAAATATTGAGTGAAAATGAAACAGTATTTACAAAAAAGCTGATTGAGACAGCGGTGTGGAATATAGAAGGGATTAGGGAACATAAACTAAATGGCGAAAAAGGTAGCAGAAGATGTTAGGGAAGTCATTGGAAAGAATATAGGTAGTATGCCAAGGGATAAGCAAACATGGTGTTATAATGGTTGACAGAATAAGTGCAGAAGATAATATCAAAGAAAAAAATATAGTTTAAGAAATGACAGAAAACCAATGAGAGGGAAAATTGAGTAGAGTATAAAAGATTATCTATTGCAGAATAAAATCCATCGAGTAAAGCTAAATTATTAAAATATGATGAGTTGTATGAAAGGATAGGACAGAAGAAAAGGAAAAGAAGTGTACAGATTGGGTAAAGGAAGAAAAAATCAAGCTAGGGACTTTAGAAAAGTTTGGGAAAATATGTATATAGAATTATGGAAATGATAAGGAAGTTTAAGTAAAGGTTGGCTAACAAAGTTCTCTAATAAGGTACTAGTTGAAGGAAAAATTCCAGAAGCGTAGAGGAAAAAAGATGAATGAAAAAACAAAATAAATACAGGACAAGGTATGATGGTGCATGTTATTTGCAGATAATATAGTACTGATAGGAGAGAGTCCTGAGGAAGGGAATGGTAAACTTATAGAGCGGAGGAAATCTCTTGAAAGTAAAGGACTATAAATAGTAGGGGTTTAACAGAATACATAGGGTATGAATATGGTGAATAAGGAAAGACAAGAAATAAAGTTGAGCGAGAAAGGTAAAGAGGATCAAATATTTGGGGTCAGTTGTACAAAAAAATAGGAGTAATGAAACACAGAAGACGGGCGAGAAGGAGAAAAAGTAAATGTGGCATGAATGTCGGTGAATTTTACGTAATGAATATGATGGTGCCTTTAGATTTTCTCGTCGTACGACGATAGGGGCGGATATAGAAATATTTTATGGGGGCGCATCCCCTTAAGTGATTTTATGGATAACTATTTGTTAAAAATTGTTTCTATATATCATATTAAATGTATATAATTTTTTTAATTTGGAAGAGCTCACACCCCCTTAGATCCACAACTGGGCGACGATGTGGTTTCGAAGTTTTAGCTGTTTAAAGTTTGTTTATCTATCTAAAACGACATATTTTACGCAGCGTTTTCATATCAAAAGAACCGTTTTCAAACCATTAACCCAGTACCTGTTATTTATTTTACATAAAACAAATACCTATCAAAAATATACTAGGATACTGCAATAATTGCACCCTACATATGTACATTATATTGTTATTTACCCGATGTGGTTTTTCACAGAAAATCGGAGGATATTATCATTTTAAATTGTCAGAGTGACCCGGCCAAATGTATAGGTGTTGCCAATACAAATACACACACAGCTGTTTTTATTATGGTAACACTGGATCAGAAGTTTTACCACTGCATCAAAAATTTAATTTTCCCATTGTGAAGTCAGTTTGATGGTCAACGCGGACGTGTATAACACATATCCTGTGAATTCGTATTTGAGGTTAAGTTTTTATATAATAAAAAATAAAAGGAAACAAATTATTTTTATGAAAAATTGCATAGGTGCTATTGACGGAAGAATCGTAGTATAGTATTATAATAGTATTATTCGAAAACATTCTGTGCAAAGTTCGGTACCTATAATATTATTATCTTACAGTTAATAATACAGGACAATAATATCCTGTATAATTAAGAATTATAAATCATTGAAACACTCGACTAAAATTGTAGGTGATATTTCAATAATATAATATTATGATAATATATATTTAATGATTGTTTTATTTAGTAGATCAGTACAATAAATAGCTGTGCGCAATAAACTATCAATGATGGAAGACGACAACTCAAGTCATAAACAATACACAGAATGCCATGATGGCATTGGTTCGGAAGTAAGGTATATGTCAATATTTTTATATCCTGTATGGAAACATATTGAAAAATATTTGAATTATAATGATATATTTAATTTACGTTTAACCAATGTGTATGCTAGAATGTCAATTTATTCTTTGTGTACGGAGTTAAGATTGAGTAATCCTAATTATTATCGTGGACCAAAAGTAGGTGATTCAGAGTCACCCGAATTTATTATCAATAAATTTACAAATATAACATCTCTTTCATTAACACCAAGCGCAATGAAATTAGATTTTTTAAAAAATAAAAACTTGAATAATTTGAGACAAATTAGTATACCTTCTAAATACTTTTCCGTCGCACGACAATCTTTACCTATGTCACTGAGAGACCTACAAATTTACGAGTTTAGTATGCCAGATGAATCATATCAAGCTGTATTTGATAATACTGAAGCGTTTAAACAATTGCAAAAATTAGACATAATTTCGGTATACATAAATGACAAAAGTTTAACTTATTTACCGGAGACCTTAGAGCATTTAAGTTTATCAATACCTGACATTTCCAAAAACTATAAGTACAATTTTAATATAGCACATTTGGTTAATTTAAAAGAGCTACATTGCACTTTATTTAATTGTCATACAATTAAATTACCAAGTAATTTAGAAAAAATGTATTTAAGGGGTTTCTCTGAAATGAATGGTAATGAATTAGATATATCATATTTAAATAATTTAAAAATATTTGAACTTAAGGAATGTAGTATTACAAATATAATTTTACCTCTTAGTTTAGAAGACCTTAAAATTACTTTTTGTCATTATTTAACAAGACTTAATATATCCAAATTAATTAATTTAAAACAGATGGATTGTAATATTAATATGGGTTTATCTAAAATTTATTTACCAGGTGATAATTTAGAAAAGCTTAGAATGTCGAATTGTGGAGGTATTAAAAAAATCAAAATATCACATTTGCTTAAATTAAATACACTTGTATTACATTTTATGGTTAAATTAAAATCGTTAGTTTTACCACCATCATTAAGGGACATATATATTAAAGATTGTAATATACGTATTATAAATGAAAGAGAAATAAAATTTGATTTTGAAAGGCCTCGTAAATTATATTCTCATACTATTAAAATAAGGGAAAGATGGGAACTAATAGATTATGAAGTTAGTACATAATAATATTAATGCAACAATTATATATTTAATTATTTTAAACTTGAATATTAATAGAATAATAATTATAAATACAAATTGTATAATTGACAATAGTGTATATTATTATAAATATAATTTCATATGATTCATCAAAAGATTTGAATAAAGTGTGTTTAATTTAATTAACAAGAAAAGTAAAATAATGTGTAATATATATTATATAGATGACTCTGAATCACCTTATTTGCATTAACATTATAATTTAAATTTTTATATACTACTAAGGATTTTTGTAAAATAGCTGCTATATGTTTGTTTTATAAAATATATATATAGTAATTATAATTATTATATATTTATTTATTATTTTTTAATTATGGATCTAATATAGATTATGTTATAATACATTTTGATTTTGTGCCTATTTTATAATTATTAATATTTATTAATGAATGTATCTGATTATGATGTATATATAACTATGAGTTAAAAGAAACAAATTATATTATGTGAAAATAATTGTTTGTAATCAAATAATAAGATTTAATTATAAAGTATAAATATGAAAAGAAAAATAATGTTTAATATATATTATATAGATAGCCATAATCATCTTATTTATAATAACATTATAATTTAAATTTTTTTAGACTACTAAGGATTTTTGTAAAATTGTCTAATGCATTGGTAGGTATACTAAAAATATTTTGTGTAATAATAATTATTATATATTTATTTATTATTTTTTAATTATGGACTTAATATTAGATATGGATTATGTTATAATACATTTTGATTTTGTTTCTATTTTATAATTATTAATATTTATCAATTAATCTGATTATGATATATATAATATCTATGAGTTAAAATAAACAAATTATATTATGTGAAAACATCTGTTTGTAATAATGAAAAAACAATTTTGAATTAAAACTAATAAAATAAAGTTAGAACAGAAGCACTTCACTCATTGGTTTGAAATATTAAATTTATTTGTTTTTTTCCAGTTTTTTTTTTATTATAAGTGCTATTTTTAATAAGATTTAGTTCAACTTTGGACTAAATAAGGTTTTAGAATTTAATTTTCTGATAGTGTTCTAATGACCAGTTATCTTTTGCACTTATGTCAAAAGTTTGTACATAGTACACATTTTGTCGTTTACCTGTTTCTAAAATGTGTTCAGGGCATTACTTTCGTAGAAGGAACAAACAAGAAGGTAAAACAGAATATATAGAGTATGATTTTAGTGAAAGGGAACAGAGGGAATAGGGAGTGGCAAGAAATAAAGTAGTGGGGAAGATTGAAAGTTTTGTGTATTTAGGATCTGTTGCACAGATAGGCGAGGGCTTCAAAGAGGAAGACATTCAGACCTGCAATGAAATATGGAACAGAATTTAGTTGTTGCGTAGTATATATATAAAAATAGAACAGAGAATGAGTGTAGCAAAAATGAGAATGTTAAGGCGGAGTGGAATGACTAAAAAGGTCAAAATAAGGAATGAGTATATAAGAGATAATTAAATAGATTAATATGGTTTGGGTATATATTTAGGTGGGAAGGAAGAAATGTATGTTGATGGTAAGAGGGGGAGAGAATGATTGAAAAATATGTGAGGGAAAGTGATGGCGAGTGATATTAAGATGGTGGGGTAAGTGAAGAAGATGCAAGAGATAGAATTAAGCGGAAGTGTAGGACTTGGGTGGCAGACCCCAAATAGTTGTGAGAGAAGGCAAAGAAGAAAAAGGAGGGAGAGATAAATATTTATAGATAAAATTGTAAATATTGCTGATTAAAGCACATCTATTAATAAACTTCACCCGGAATACATAAACAAAAATATTATGAAATATACCAATAGGTATAACCACAAAAATTAAATTAGTTTACTCTTTGTAAATGTAAATACCTCTTCAAATTTTTGGTTTCAAAATAAATCTGAAATTTAGTTTAGAAAAAAATGTAATAACTGTAGGAAGAGGTATAGGTATATGGACAATGGAATACATGCATACATACATAACTGTTTATTTTCTGTGATATTATCTCTTTTACATCTTTAGCTCACCACCATGTTTACCTATTCTCTGGCATATTAACCCTACTCTCACCAACAACTTCCTTAGCTACCCTCTTTACACCATCTGCAACCTCTACCCACATTTCATTTATATTCCCCTCTACGTTCCACACTTCAGTAAACTTTTCAATTTTTTTGTAAATACTTTTCCATTCTTACCAGTTAATTTCTACCACCTAATCTTCAGTTCTTTACTTATATTTTTTTTTGTACACCCTCTTTTTCCTACGCCAAATCTCCAAAACTATTAACCATGTTGTGTTATTTCACTCTCATTGAGAGTGGATTAACTTGCAGTCCTCATATTCTTTTAAACTCCCTCTCCTTCATATAAAATAATCAATGTGTGACTTGTTCCCTCGACTTTTATGTTATATAGGTACCTAATTATGCTCTTCTCTCTCCCTAAAAAAGGTATTCACATTTGCTAATTCATATGCTGACGCAAAATCTAGTTCTCTTCATACAATTTTATTTCTTTCTCCAAATTAATGTCCCCCCATGCACTCTATCATTATCTGTTCCATGTTTTTATCCTTGTTCACTCGTCCATTCATATCAACCCCAAACACAATATCCTCATATCCTTGAATTTCCTGCATTACCTTATGTGTTTCTTGCTAAACACTTTTAGCTTTTCTCACATTCCATTTTTGAAACACATACAATAATTGTATTCAATACCTTATCATCTAAAATTACTTTCACCATAATAATTATTTATTATTAATTATATAGAATAATTGAAGACCTTGCGGCAACAACTAGACATATTCACTTTTTCAAATTGTCCAGGAGGAACAAAAACTGTTTTATAAATTAACAAAAATAAACTCAAATACCTTGGCAATATTTATAATTGTTATTATGAAAAAAAAATCAAAAATATTTTTCAAATGCTTATAAAAAAATTAATTAAAGGTATGGATATGTTTGGTTATTGCATCATAGAATTTTTTTTTTACTTATAATTGTATAAAAAGAATGTAATTAATATGGAAAAGGTGTTCTTACCTATTACATTGTTAAAAATGTTGTTGAAATCTTTCTAGTCATATAATATGTTTTTATATTAATCATAACATATTTTTATTTTTATAAAAATAAAATATTTAAATAAAAAAGGTTATAACTTTTGATACTTTAAACAAAATAATAAGAGGACACTTTTAGATAAAAGTTTGTATGTACAACAAAACCAACAACATTTAAATAAAAGTTATTTATTTTAAAACATAATAATAATAAAAAAAAACTGGCATTTTAAACAATATTTTAAATAAAAATGAATTTTTCAAATTTAATAATCTTAATACATTAAAAATAATAGAACAAAATATGTGTCTTAAGTATGTGAATAAAAAAGGATCTTTGAATAACATTTTAAATAAAACAATATGAGTACTTAACACTTATAGATAAAAAGTTTGTACGTATAACTAATCAACAATATTTAAATTTTAATAATTAATCTATTTTGAATGTAGTATGACCAATATTTGATGCAACAACCAGACATATCTCGATATGTCTTGTTGTTGCACCAAAATAAAAACCAGAAGACATTTCCATTTGTACAATTTCTCTGTATTTAATGATCGGATTTGTCTGATTGTTGCACAAATCAACATATGTTATTTTTGTTAATAATAAAAGTTGAAAAACTGATTTCGTCATAATATGGATATGTCTGGTTGTTGCCACAAGGTCTTATTAAAAAAAAAGATTATTAATCTATTACTTTTTCTGACCAACTCTACCACTTTTCCTTTAATTTTTTTTTGTCTACTATCACTGCTACACCATGTATCATTCCTTATAGGTATTCATCTTTCTTGAGTACCTATATAATTTTATACCCTTCAAAAATTTTCCTTGCTTCCTTTCCTTTCCACTTTGTTTATTGCGCACAGCAAATTTTCATATTCCTCCTCCACAAAACTTCTGCTAACTCTCGTCTCCTACTTGTCAATGTTCCTATATTCCACGTACATAATCTCACTTTGTACCTATCTTAGCTACTTAGATGTAAATTTAATCTTAAGTACTTTAGTGATTTCCCTATACTATTGACATCACGGTCGTTGGGTAGTCCTGCACATATGACTGATGAAACGGCTACCACACCCGCTGTCCAACTGGTACTAGCCACCTTTTCCTTTAAACTATCTTTACATCCAACTACAAAATTTCCTCTCACTTGTGCACATCAGAAATTGGAAAACTCGCCTACATTCTGTTTTGGACACCTCATGTCCTCATACTCTTTTAACAAATTTCGTCAACTGACATGTGTTAACTGTGGTGTTCTAAAAAACCGATTTAACATGGTTAGGTAAATAACATATCAATAAAAACATTAAAAATTAAAAACAATAACTCGTTCCCAGTATTAAAGTGGAATTGATTAACAGTCAAATTTTGTCTACTAACACTTAATGCACATTAACTCAAAAATGTTAATGTTCCTATACTTAAAGTCCTTCAAACTTTAAATTATTTTGTATATCAATATCAAGTCAAAAGAATACAGTTTTTGTACATTTATTTAAAAATTAATATTACATGTAAATTAGACTAATAATTAAAATTAATTACTTATTTTTTCTACAGTTGGGACTTTACATTCTTAGATTCGACCCCGAATAGTTGGGAGAAGAGAAGGCGAAGGAAGAGAAAATTGAGTAGGTACATGCTTTTACGAGTTGATTTAGTTAAAATAACAACGGACCCGGGTACCGTGAAGAATGTAATTTCGGAATCATGTACTAATTAATAATATTATGTACCACACTAGAGTATAGCTTGGCAAGGCGAGGACCGGCTTGTAGGACACTATCCAAAAATTGTGGACAAGTCATTCCCGCTCTAACGAAAATCGCGTTCCACATAATGCTCGGGGATCGGCAAGCTCGGCATATTTTGATCGAAGGCCCAATAAATAATATTGATAATAAAAAAATCATCGATTGCATAGACTTTAAAATTAGTATTTATACCTATACCCATAAATATTATTATTTATATTTTTTTCATCTTCTTCTTCTCCTTCGCCTTCTCTCCCAACTATTTGGGGTCGGCCAAATTTATATTTTTTTTCATAATAAACAATATTTAATATTATATGTTATCGATAACAAGATAATTACAGCTGCAGTACGCCGAGTCGGCATATTGTCGCCACGCCGGACTGTGCGCATGTCCGTTTTGTCTGTAACAGATACACGACATACCTATCATTCACCCAATATTCCAAGTAGCTGGTAGGTACATCTTCCTGGTACAAATATCACGACACCGCGATCAACAATCAACGGCGATATCGGCAAATTTCTTATCACTCTTTCGGGAACGCGACGTAGCCGTCCGCCGTAGCGTTTTACGGCTTTGTGGGCTGGAACTTGCGAGTTGCGAGTGTCGTTTTTTTTTCCCTTGTTCTCCGTCAAGTATTCGTTGAATTCAGATATTGTCGTCGCGGGACCCGTTGGCGACTATGAATTTTGCGGCGATCGTTTGGCTCCTGGGACTGTGTTCCACGCGAGGAGTATTGGCGTTCTACCTGCCGGGACTGGCGCCGGTCAATTATTGCAGAGATCCAGCTACATCGTGCACGGTATGAAAAACAAATCGCCACCGATTCGCTATTTTCCAGTGTTGCGGTCCGTTTTGAAAAATCATTTCCCATTTTATACTACCGTTGTATCGAATGTCAACAGTATGACTCATTCGACCACCAAAAATCTAAACACATTTAATATACGTAGTAGGTAAATAGGTAGGTAGGTACACCGAAGTTGAACTATAATATCACTCGAATGAGACGGCAGTACCGGATCGAGAAATTTCAATTTGTGGAAATATAATATAATATATATATATAGGTGCCACAACTTCCTTATACGTGATACCATGTGCTTAGTCATACAATCAAACACAAAAACGTAGTTTATTGATTATTATACATACTTTGGTAGGTAGGTAGATTTGTGTTATTTATATATCAATATTATTTGGTCAGTTTCTGTGCCGATATAAATTTTAAACAAATTGAAGAGAATAAATAACGATCGTGTTTGATGAAAACAAATCGATTATGTATTTGTGAAAATGTTCATTTTATGGTAGGTACTCATTTTATTTTATTCAAATTTACATTGGCTGTGTATAATAAAAATATATTATATAGGTAAATATATACAATTTGATAATTTGAGCCAAGGTTCCAATTTTCAAACCATTAAAATATGTTATTTCATTTACTTAGTATTTATTAATAAAAAATAATAGGAAATAATAGTGTACATGTTGTAAAAACATGTAGATAGGGTGATTACTTATTATATTTTTAACGAGCAATCCTATTTTATGATAAAATGTATTATTATTGAGTAAGTACTGAATAAATTAATTATATTATTTGCACCTACATAATAATTGAATATTAAAATATAGGTAGAAATAAACAAATAAAAGTTGGGTATCTAACATTTTAAGTTACCGAATAAGGTCCATGTAAAAACCTGAATTGTAAAAGTTTAGACATTGCAAATATGTACGTTATAAATCTTGGGAAGAAGTACACTTTACCGGACGCACTTCTTTTGGTTTTTTTTTTTTTGCTTTTTTATAATGTTTTTTACACTGATTTCAAATCTGTAATCAGAAATCGGATTCTTGTAGTTTAAAAGTTACAGCTACTTGTATCTATCTATCTATATTCTAATTGAAAATGGCAAATTACGAATAATTAATAAATAAATATCCAAAGTAAATAGTTTAGGAAAACATGGCTGAGAGATATGGGGCTACGCTTATTTCACTCACAGTGTCGGACTCCATTCGGGAGCGTAGCGAGTGAATGTCACAAAAATTCGAAAAATATCCCTTGATTTGCTGTGAAACACCACGACAGATAGGTAACAAGTGCAGGTGCATTTCGTTTAATTTAATATTAATTATCAAAGTAGTTTTATCACAGAATATTCTGTGATTTTATAATGCAATATCGTTATAGTTGATATTATAAGTATGAGTAGCGTCACGTGTATAGAAGAGAGATGATCGCTCATCATTGACAGGTGCATCTGACACTTACCGCTCTATGCCCTGCAATACCTTGCGTAGCGATAATACTGTAAATTCAAGTAGCTGTAACTTTTGAATTACAAGAGTTCGCAGATTTCTGATTACAGATTTGAAATCAGTGTAAACAACACTATACAACAGCAAAAAAAAAAAAGGGCACCCGGTAAAATGAACTTTTTACCAAATCTTGTCATTATAATTATGGACATCACAAATCTGGATTTTTAATATTTTAAATTTTTAAAAAAAATTGTATATATTATATTATGATGGTTCTTAGAGGAAAATTAGGTTATTTTGTAAGAGTTGACATATGATGTTGATTTGACTCTGTGATAAAAATGATTATGTATAATTACTACCTATATATTATAATAATAATATTAATATTATAACTCTACAAATTTAAATCACTAAAAAAATGTTAATCATGAATAAAAAAAATTAATCATAAGTTACAATTAAATGAATCATCAATTAATAAATTATCTAAATAAAAATGTATTTTAATAATGACCAACTCTGCCCTTGTGTGTAAATGTTTATGTTTAGAAGGCTAATATGTTAGAAAAATTCCTTTAATCTATATATAGCTGAGGTAGGCAACTGGTGGCCCACGGGTCATATCTGGCCTGCTGTCTTTTTTTATTCGGCCCAGATTATCTTTCGACATTTTTATCATCGAAAAAATGCACTACAATTCACTTAAAATATAGTAAAAATAGTTAGATAAATTGTATCTTGGAGAAACTATCAATAATAAAACATATATTAAACTTAGATATTAATTCTTATCATAGGTATAAAATATATTAATGAATTTGTTTCACATAGTAATAATAAATCAACTTTATATCTGGCTCATAATCATTTTAAGTTTCAAAAGTTGCCCATCCCTGATATATAGTATAGCTATCTCAATATTTCACTTACAAGGTACAATAAATAACTTTTAATTACCTATTTTAATAAAGGAAATAGCTTTAACTATAGCTTTTCGAACAATATTAATAGTCCTAATATCCATGTTATAAATACTCACTTTTTTCATTTAATATACCTAATACAATAAATAATAATAAATTGTATATGATAAAAGCCGGCATTAAAAAAAATTATAATGTCCAGTTTATTACAGTTTCTATAAATTAAAAACCAGATTTGAAATGTCCACAATACATAATGTCCAGACTTTTACAGTCTCGATTTTTATGTACCCCCACCAAATAATAACAAAAATTTAGGGTAGATAAATTATTATTAGTACCTATTATAGAAATCTTATGCAAATACTTACCTATAAAATATTTTCATATAATTGGTTAAACTTTAAAACTTTCATGGATTAAAATATTATTTTGCATTCTTTTGCAAATTCTATTTTCTGAGATACTGTTCTACTACTATATAAGTTTCACAGTATGTTCATAGTGTGGTGAATATATCTTTGAAGATGGAACCTGGAATGGATCTCAAATATCAAAGGACAACTAAAAATATGGTTATATCAAAAAACCGCAAAATAATCTTCATACAATTTATTGCATTTGTCAAAATTTTTTTAAACTTAAGTACCTATAATTAATATTAAACATTAATAACGATTCATAACATATTAATTATACATACATTGCCGATTTCATTAGAAAAACCAGTAGCATCACATTTATTTTCTAGATTATCATATGTTTATGCTTTTCATATATTAGTTATTATTATTCTATAATCATTACTTATATTAAGACTACGCCAATGTTATTTGTAATTTGTAAATTATTTTTAGAATTTTATTAAGAGAACACTATACTTGATTTTCAGTCTATTTAATGGACAATATAGTAAAATTTGTGCTACTTAAAATTGAAATTGTGGCATTTGTGTTAAATTCACAATTAATGCTTTTGTTGGGTTGTTGTGCTATTTATATGTAGTATACATATTGTATACCTATATATAGGTATATATTCAGCATTTTACTATTATATAGATACATTTAGTATCAAATAACACAAATGGTAGGGATTGTCTACTAGCCATCGTCCAATTACTGTATATTTTATATTTACATTTATCATTACGATTTATGTTTTATTATAGGTCTTACCATTTTTTTATACATTGGATAAATGATCTTTGGAACTGCAACTGTTGCAGTCTTAATCCTTGTATATGCAGTTTTTTTGGGCATGATTGGAACAACCAACCACACATTGGCTTGAATTTCTTGGACTTGTTGAAACTTTTTTTTGCTTGATTGAATCTATCGGTTTTAATATAGTACTTTAATCCACATTTTATTTTGTCATTCATTGCTGCCTCTTTGGTAGTTGCAATTTCCATTGAGAATTATTATACAATTCCAACTTTTGACACATCTTCTTCAAGGAGACAATCTAGGATAGGTCTTGGACCCATACCAACAATGAAAATATCTCGAATTATTATTATTAGTTCTGAAAAAAAACCACATTTTGAAGCAATTATTTTAATGCATACTTATACATCTTGCTTGATAGAACGAGTGCCATGCTGAAAAATATAGCATAACTAGCTTGAAATACTTATTTAAACTTGCCATTTAAGTCTTATATGATAAGTCTTTATTGTTTGCACCAAAAACAAAAAAAAATGGTCACTCATTTCCATTGTCTACTTATATACCTGAAAATATTTCCCTATATATATATAGATAATATACCTATGAACTAAATTAAATATATTTTAGTTCATCAGCTTTTAATTCTGACTTCAACATATAAAATTAACTTGAAAATTTGTAAATATAAATAAATAAAGTTTCAATTTACGACCACATTGAATCGGTGATGTGTTGTATTGTTATCCAATAATAGTGCATATCTGTATATGTAAGTACTGAGTACTCGTGTGTCTTAAAATTAGTTATCAATATAATATAGTATATATGAGTATAGACATACTTAAATACTTCATACAAATGTGTTCATTTAAAACTCTATTTGTGTGCCAAACTATAATTTGAAGTAACTATAAAAGTTACTCTTTTTAAGTTAATTTATGTTGAAATTATAATTTACTGATAATAATCACTGATGAACTAAAATATATTTAATTTTATTTGTAAAAATTAAGGTAAGGAAAAAATATTCAGATATATTTGGTACAAATGGGTGATGGAAATAATTTCTTAATTTATTATTTTTTTCTTTTAATATTTTATTATTTAATTAATTGTACTTTTTTCCTCTGATGCAAATGGATATTTTTAATTTTTGGCGCAAACTGGTGACAAAGGTAAATAGATCATGCTCAGTACATTATCCGGCTTGCTTGGAACACAGACCAAAAACTTGTTCTCTATTGTATGTAATTTTCAATAAAATTTTAAAATGGTGATATTCATACCCGATTCAAAAATTTATGGTGAAACAATAATTTATATTGACGTTTGTTTTGAAATTTTTAGTGTTTTATATTTTGTAACATGTAACACTTAAATCGCTACTCACCTGATTTTTAATGGATTTAGTATAATTTTTATGATATTTAAAAAAAAAATGTAATTAAACAAATTGAAAATATTTTAAAAGTAATTTAAAAATAGATCTATGTTAGTACTATGTTTTATTGTATAATCTCGATATTTATTAAAAAAAATATGTTTACACAATTCAAATGCTGTGTAATGTTAAAAGAATATAGTAACAAAATTGTACTGCCAATTGAAAGATGAGAAGTTAAACTATATTTTTTGGAAGCTGATTTAAAAATCATATAACAAATTTAAAATATAGCATAGCAAAAAGACATATTTGGTAAATATTCAATTATATAAAATATAAAAATGAAACATTTTTTCAAAATCTAATTCCAAAAAACCATCGAAAAAGTTTTCATCTTTTAAATGGTGTGTAATTTATACTTATTGTAGCCTTAATAACATTTGAATTATGAAGGTATTATTTCGCTACAAAAATTTGTTAGTGTATCATCCTTTTAAACTACATTATTAATTAAAATGATTATTTAAATATTTATATTTGTTGATTGTATATAATCCTGATACAATAATATAGTATATTTGTTTGTACCTAATTGTGAAAATGATGTAATGAACAAAAAGAAAATATTTAATTCACTATTATTTTCTTTAAAATTATAATATAGTATTTTATTCTTGACGTCACAAATTATAATAATAAATGCAAATATAAAATATACAGAATCACATCATAATTACATTCCTACCACTTCTGTTATTTGATACTAAATGTATATATTAATAAAATACTGAATATGTAACAACTATATAAATTAATATAATAATATGTAAGTGTATGCATTATAATTTATAAATTATAAATATTTTGTTAACCTATCCTTGCATTAAACATTTATAATTCTAATTATTTTTACAGAACAAGATTGAATTCTTTGTGAACAGACTCAATTCCGACGAATCAGTTATACCATATGAATATCATTAGTAAGTCGATATCTTATTATATAATAAAATAAAATATTGTTATAATTTTTTATAACCATTCTTATAATTTATTTTGTAGATATATATATATATATATATATGGTTTATGTAATAAGTATCGAGACTGATTTTTTAGCCAATGGGAAAGGGAAGGTGAATGGTTTTTATTGAGGGGGTTGGTTATGATGGATGTCATGTAAGTTAGGAGACCCATCTCAGTTGCTTCTGAGCATTTGGAGTCTGTAGATCGTTCTTAAAGTGAAAATGTGTTTAGTGCTCATGTCGAGAATTAAGTTGCAGCAAACCATTAAGCTGTTTCAACCACCCTACAATCCAGATATAACTCTTCCTAGCTTATTTTTGTGCCATTGGATTAAAAGAAGCCAAAAGGACATTGATGTTTCGTAGTATCTTGTTTATCAAAGTAAGCACTAAACACACTTTCACCTTACGTAAATTCTAAGCCAGATTTCCTACCTACATCAACCTCACCTATGAAGATCGCCCCCCGACCCTTCCCATTGACGGAAAAAATTAGACTATACTTATTGGATAAACCCTATATATGATATTTTGTATATGCATATTTTATTTCCTTATACTTACATATTATTCATATCAGTATGATAAAATAAGTAATTATAATTAAAAACTGTAGTACCTATATAAATTATTAAATTTTATATACCTACTTTTAAAATTATTTTCTAATATTTAAAAAAAAAAAAATCTTTAAAGGACCATACAACTAAAAATTGTAAAAAAAATTTATTACATAAATAAATAGTACATGAGGTAAGATAAATTTCTGTGGTCGAATTATTGTTGTAGGACAATTATTTATTTATTAATTATTTATTTCCCTATGTAAAGATAAGTCGCGTTTTACGCGTGACGTCATAAAATCACACGACGTGGCAGCGGTCTATGCTTTTATACAAGAATCACCGACGCGGCTTAAGTTATTTGTTTATATTTTCTGTTCTATTCGATGAAAATAAAAAAGCAAGACAATTTTCGTAAGTCTGTGTGTTTTGCTAAATTTTGATGTACGTTTTGTCGTTTTAAAATAAATATAATACCTAAAAAATAAATATTAAATATATAAAATATTAAAAATACGGCATACGGCCGGTTTTGGGTACCTACTTATAAATACATCTAATTAAATAAATAAAACTATGTGCATATTTATGTTTATATATAATTATAAAATTAATGTAAAATGAATATAAAAAATTAGTTTATAGTTAGTTAAAGAAATCTTGAATATTTTTGTGATTTTAACTCTTCGTATGTTGGACGTGGTGTACGGTAGATGATTTTTGGAATGCTTGTATAATTTTTGTCTTGTATATCAAACGACTGTGATTTATCTTCCTTTTCAGCTATCTCAATAATTTTGAATATCACGTCATTCCTCCAATTATTTTGAGTTTTGATGTAGGTATTTTTTTATACTAAATCGACTGAGTGGCTTAGAAAATACAACTCTTTCTCCCAAACAGTTTTGTTGGTATTATTGTTGTGATCAATTATAGCTAATATAGATTGTAAAAACATACCATTGTACTTTAAATGGATTCGTTTGGGTATATACCTATTTAAGTCTAACATTGTGTTACGGTTCTAATCTATCTGTGTGCACAAAGTTTTTCGCTTGTCTAATGTCTTTAATAAAGTCTTTGGCAGTTTTATAAATACGGCATATTTTTTCTTTTTTTTTTTAAGTAAATATGTTATATTTAAATTAATATGGTGAATACATATTAATAAAAAGTGGTACTGATAAAGGACCATTTTAAAATTACTTTTAAAATGTATTTAAACATTTTTTTATATTTCTTAAAATGTCTTACAATCCCAAAACCGGCCGAATGCCGTATTTTTAAATTTTATATATTTAATATTTATTTTTTAGGTATTATATTTATTTTAAAACGACAAAACGTACATCAAAATTTAACAAAACGCACAAACTTACGAAAATTGTCTTGCTTTTTTATTTTCATACAGTAGAACAGAAAATATATGCAAATAACTTAAGCCGCGTCGGTGATTCCTGTATAAAAGCATAGGCTGCAGCCGCGTCGGGTGATTTTATGACGTCACGCGTAAAATGCAATTTATCTTTACACAGGGAAATAATTGTCCTACAACAATAATTCGACCACAAAAATTTATCTTACCTCGTACTATTTATTTATGTAATAAATTTTTTTTACAATTTTTAGTTGTATTGATCCTTTAAGAATCCTTTTTGACAGTTTTACAGAAATATGTTTTTTTTTTTTTTTTAATAAATATCGTGATTACATAACAATAAAAAGTGGTAGAGACATGGGACCAATTTTCAATTACTTTTAAATTGTTGAATTTTTAAATTTCAAAATTTTTTTTTTAAAATTGTCTAAGCACAACACTTGAAAAATAAATGTGTAATTATCTGCAGACTAATTATAAGGAGTGGTGTATCGGTAATTTTCAAATAATTTGAAAATGTCGTACACATCCCCAACAGCATAGACCGTCCCGGGTGCCGCGTGTTTCGGTCTTGGCAAGCGGTTCCTGTAGGGAATTATTTAGACCGTCTCAGGAGCAGCCCTCGAGAGTCCAATTATTCAAGTTGTATAGGCAGCACCCGGGGGGTGCATTTTTGACACTTCTCGTGCCTTACTTTTTCGGCATATCATATTATGAGTTGAAAAATAATAAATTGATTAGATCTACTTACATTCGACCTTTTGGGCGAAACTAACCATGGAAGAAGATAGAGACATAGATGCCCATAAGATCGGACTGATGTCAAAGTGTGTTATACATTACGGTATATAACATACTAAAAGTTTTTTTTTTCAATATTCTCCAGAGGGGGCTATTTTCCTCCCCTACCATCCTAATGGGCACCAATGTACAGGGGCTTAAAGTGAAAGAGGGAGGTGTAGACAAAACTGCAAGACGCTAGGCTCCCTTTAGTTATGAGCAATCCAAAATTCGATTTTGGACTACCCAAAAAAGTGACTTTTAGTATGTTATGTACCTTATAGTGTACAACACATTTTTCCACCTGTCCGAGTCCGTTTTGGCTGTTTTTGAATGCGCTACAGAGCAGCGATTCAAACATTTTCCCCTTCTTTGCCTGTATCTGTAATCGTAAACCATTACCATTTACTCACAATTCCGACTACGTTTGTACCACTGAAGCGTAGCTCGTTTGGTTAAGCATAAATACAAAAATTATTAAGTAATCAATGGTCAAAGGTTCGAATTCAGTCGCCGGAATTAATAATTGTTGTAAAATTTACAGCAAAAGAACAAAAAAAATACATGGACCGGGTAGTCAAAAAATAGTAGAAATGAAGAATACAATAAAAACAAAATATCAGCACAGATAACATGTACTTTCATGTTATCTGTGATGTCATTTTGTAAAGTTTTTTTTTCAATTAATTTGATAATTGACACGGTCCATGTGACGGTCGAACATCGAACATTAGGATGATTTACGACCGTCATATTACCGTCCAGTACCGGCGCACGAACCAAATGGGCCGTTCCCATTTTCGGTCGACAACTCCCGTTGGAATTTCTTCTATAAAAATGTCCGCCATGTAGCGATTCATCGTATATATATAGTCCGATTTATTAACAATTAATTAACTTTTAATCGACTTTTTTATATGTTCAATTTTCATATCTAATTTTTTATTTTAATATTTGGCGAACAAATAATATTTAGTAATTTTCAATTTTATAAAACAATTTTAAAGAATAAACAAAACAAAATATATATATATAAAAGAAGTAAAAAGTCGATTAAATCTATAGTTGTCGACTCTGAATTTAAATCGGTTTTCGAAATCTTTATGCTAACCGATGGACACGGAAAATATATAGGTATTTGAGGTATTCAAACTAGTCACGGCTTCTTTGGGGCTTCCAACAACATTTGGGCGGCTCGAAATAAGCAAAAAAAAAAAGTTGGTCATTAACTTTTTCTATCAACTAAATTTCTGAAATAGTCTCTTTAAAAACGTAAATAAGCAAAGAAAGAA
This sequence comes from Pemphigus obesinymphae, assembly GCA_025469235.1. Lineage (NCBI taxonomy): Eukaryota > Metazoa > Arthropoda > Insecta > Hemiptera > Aphididae > Pemphigus > Pemphigus obesinymphae. Next base: position 25,353 of record JAIPRL010001291.1, read on the forward strand.
AAAAAAAATCGACAGTTTGAATATATCTCTGTTATAGTGTGTAAAACTGGCTCGCAGAGAACCGCCTTAAAGACATACGAGTTATAACGAATATATCCGTATATGTCGGGAATTATCGGTCGTATATAATTATGAGGTGACCGTGCAAAATCCGATTGTAATTTAGATTTATACTTCCGCGATTTTTGCGCATACTCGTAGCCAGAAATGAGCTCGATAAACCCAAATTTCGACACATTATTTATACATTAAATCTTTGTAAACCGCAATCATGTGTATATACCGCGGCCACTATATCGTCACCGTACAATTAATATTATAAAAAAACAACGAATTCCGCGTTAAAAATGTATATAATTTGGACGTTCCGTTTTTTATCCGCCCATTTTATTTTTATTTTTTTCATTATCTATTTAGCAATACCCTGTAGGAGAAAACAAAAAATACAAGACACGTGAAAGAATGGTCCATTCCCCCTCGCCCTATACAATCGGTGTTGAAATTTATCTAGATAAAAATGTCTTCATATTTTATCTTATCTAGATAAATAATATATGAATTATCTGTAGTACTACCTATCTAAAATAAATAATGGTTTTTTCTCTAGATAAATTTATCTAAATAATTTTTTTATATAATTTCATTTTTTTTAAATTACGAATTACTGAATAACATAATTAATATTAATAGATATGTATAATAGCAGTACCTTACTCCGAGCTCTGCTGAGAATCTATTTATTTTTTTTTGAAATCCATAATTTATCATTGCTTTTAAATGCAATACTGCAATACGTTCACTAAGAGTATTCTATCAGATAAACTAAGTACTTCCATTCCTATTACTGATACTCGACGAGTGAAGTGTAACTTTTAAAAAAATAAATGTTTATTACTGATTATATTATAGTTATTAATTATTATTATGCTGTAGGTATACATATACTTATCATAAAAATCGTTATTATTATAAAATGTTAAGTGGTATTTTTTTAAATTACATCGTTTCAATACATTTTTCATTTAAGTCTTTAAAAAAATATAGATTGTCCATAATGTATTAAACTAATAATTATCAATTATTTAAAAACAATTTTCTGTTTTTTTTTTTTATCTAGATACATTTTAGATACATTATTTACTATCTTTATCTAGATATATTTACTTTTATCTTCTTTGTCTAGATCTATATTATATAAAAAAGTATTTATCTGGGCTCAATACTGGATATTCTATACATATACGTATTTGGATGTTTATAAACACGAATATTGGAACATGCAAAACGTACAGAAAATTTATATTCAAAACATTTGAAATTACCTAATTTAAATTTTCAGGAAAGCAGACAAAACTGGAACACGCGTAAACTTTAAAAATACATAACGGCCAATAATCATTTTCGGTTGACTGGAACGGCAGAAATTTAAACGTGTACCGACTTTTGCCCATCATATTTTCATTTTTATTTTTATTTATTCTAATTTGTGTCGTTCCGTTTTTTACACTTTTAAATTTTACATTTTCATTTTTTAATTTTTAAATTTTTCCTTGTAAATAATATAATATGTATATCGTTCCATTTTCTATAAGTTGGAACAGCAAACCACGGTCTCTCATATTATATGTTTATTTAAATATACTGACCGAATTCGGGTCGAGTATAATACTATGTGGAGATCGCGTGTAAAACATTATAAAAGTAGCAAAACCTGCAAAATAGTGTATGATTTTAAAGAGACTATATAGGTAACATGATATAGACGTTTTGTTTTTACTCGACCTTCGTTGTATTTATAAAATGTATAAAATATTAAAATAACGAATAATAAAATGACACAGCATAAGTTGGAACGGAAAAATTTGTTCTCGTTTAAACTTTTAAAATATTACTTAGAAAACTTAGATCGGCATTTATGAATGACAAATTTAATAGGATGCTATACACGCGTTTTAACGGCATTAAAACACGTTTTCGCTTTCTAAGCACAAATTATCTTCTAGTTACTATAGATTTAAAATTGAAACAGAATATTATAGATGAGAATATTTATTATGGGCGAAAATAGAATATTTTTAATTAAAACAGCTTGTTCAAATTTGAAAATTTGACGTTTTTCAATCTCTAATTTTTGATGTTTGATTTTTGATTTTGTTATTCCGTATTAAATAAAAGTATTAAGTTTTGCCGTTTCATCTCATGTAAGTCTCCCGACAATGGAAAGGGGGGGGGGCAAAAATAATCGGGAAACCCCGACAATTAAAACCCTAAATATTAGTAAACGACACAGTACAGCTGCTGGTAAAATCGACGTGGGATTATTAAAAGCAAAAAAAAAAAAAAAGAACGTGCCCATATAATATAATATTATCATCGTCATCATCGCGAGGGAAAGCGTTGACCCTATTCCCATATTATATTATATACATTTTATATCCGTACACGCTGCTTGTATATACATTATACATATCTAGTACCTACGCTCGATGGAACTTATTTCGGAAGTAAATAAAAATTTCGATTTTTTTTTTCCTGATAATTATCTCGGACGTAGTGTATCTAATTATATTACAGAAGATTTCTCAAATTTTACCGTATATATTCCGTTTGAGACATACTAAACTCCTTATATATTAATTATTATTGTTGCTAAAAAATCTAATCTTACTCCTCTATACTGCAGTAGTGTTCTCGTACCGCCACCGGCTTATCACAATAATATCCTTAAAACCTAGAATAGGTTGATTCTATAAGGAAATAAAAATGAATAAAAAATTCAGCGATTGAAGACTTTTACACAGCAGCTAATGTTAACAAAATAAAATACTATATGGACATTGGACACAATTCCCCATTTCTATATTATATCGAAACCGGTCCGATACTTACGTGTTTATTTATATAGAAAAAAAATGACGACCAGGTATATTGTTAATATTTTTGAAAAAAATGAAAAAAAGATTTCATACGAGATGGTACAATTCAATATAATAATATGTAAAGGCAAGGTAAAGAGTGTTTTAGGTAGGTATGCGAAATTTGTTGGGGCCCCCGCACACTGCCGCACGTTTCACTGCGCGGTCGCTACATTCTCTCTCTTCGCCGCGTGTCCGTATCCGGCTTCCTTGGCGTCGTCGTTCGAAACGAAGACAACCGCCGCCGCGCACAATGCCGTGACGAGATGCGGTGTTTAGTGGGTCAACGTGCTACTATACCGGCCGGGCACGACGACAAGGTAAAAGTGGTTTTTTTTTCTTCTATTATTTTCGTTTGTTCCCGCTTCACGTCCGACACAACAACAATATCCGTGTGTATCGTTTGTGTATGTACTGTAGAACACGCATATAAATTACTCACGAAAATAATATAATGATATACTTACTCTCAAGGTTGATATACTTCCGCAATGTAAGTCATCTGCAAAACCGTATCCCCATAGACGCTCTAAATCAACCGAAAAACAGGTCTAGATACGGGCGGTGGAAGTTGGTCCTTCAGGCCATGCTCGGACACACGGTATAGTGTAAAGCATAGATAAATCATTGCATTCTATAAAAATAAGCTCTTTTACTCGAAAACTACTTACTCTTACACTAGTCTATCATTTATCCAATAAAAAGGGTTCAAAAATTTAAAAAAATAGTCAACATTTTATGAAAAATGTAGAAATTTGTATACAATTCTCTAGTATAATTATTTCTCGTATTTCACTAGAAAAATGGAAAATACGACCTCTCCAATAAATAGTGTACTAACTAAAATAAAAAAAATTCGTTAACATTTAGGCATATTGACGAGGGATTGTTCAGCTCGCTTTCTTAGCGGGGTAGAAATTTGCTATTTTGTCCGTGTGTTTCTTCTCTTCCTTTCGTCCTTGCTTCTGGCCGGCATCTATAATCCACTTCACCTCTTATATTTATAGGTAAGTATACACGGAATTCACCCAAGGACTCTCGCGCGTTTTTTGGCGTTCACGGATTCGGCATAGATCGTGCGCGCGGAGAAACGTGCAGCCGACCGAATCGGGGTCACTGTTTTTATCTTCATTTTTGCGGTTTATTTTTTCTCTCTCTCGCGCGAAGACATATACATATATATACACATACCTGTTCTAACATATTATAGTCCTTAATCGAGGATATAAAGGACACTCGTTTTCAGACTCCTGCGGACTTCTGCAGGACCACTCGTCGGTGAAATAAATTTAAGAAAAAGATTATATATATATTTATATAATATATATATTACAACGGATTTCTGTATTTTTATATATATATTTTTTTTCAATAACACATCACACACATAGCTATATATAATATATATATATATATTATATATATAAGAATCGGAAGACTGGTACACCATTCCAAAAAATAATAATAATAATAATAATAATAATAATAATAATAATAATATTAATAATTTATAAATTATTAAAAACTATAAACTTATACAATATACACTCGTGTATATATATTATATAAGTATACTGCAGTTATATAGTTGTTGATATATTATTATATTATGTACCTATATATATATATATAGTTTAGTCGCAAATTTAAACTTATATAGGTCTTATTATACTCTTTACAATACATATAAAATATATAATATATAATGATTATTATATTATATTTATTTATTATGTATATATAAAAAACAAATCAATAGTATACCGCGCGCGGTTGACGTCTATAACAAAAGAATAAGAAAAACGATATATTAACATACGCAATTTTTATATAAATATATATATATAACCTTAAAACCATTACAGCGCAATAAATTAACGACTATTGAGATATTAAATACTATATAATATTATATGATAAGGATATTACAAAAAAAAAAAAAATAAATAAATAAATAAAAATTTCGACGAATACAAAAAAATATACTAACTATAATTAATAAATTATAAATACAAATAAATAAGTATACAAAACAGAAAATAAAAATTGGGGTCGTTATAGGTCGCATTTGAAACAAAAATATGTATATACACACACCGCGTGCTGCACATATTATATATTATATCATCATATTATATTTTTCGTTTTTTTGAACACACGTTGTCATAATATACAATTTTCTTTTCCAATTTAAACGCTATAATATATACCTATATATATACGCCAGATGGTATATAAACAATAACTTATATGTACAACAGCATATATATATATATATATACACACTGCAATAGTATATAGTAAATAGTGATTTGTAAAACAAATAGCAAGTGAATATATAATATTATTATATATATATATATAAAACTATACTCGATGTCTATATATAAAAAATTATATGTTAAACATATGAAAATTTCATTTTTATATAATAATAATATTATTATAAATAGGCGTTCTCTGCACGTAATATATTGTACAAATACGTATAGGGAAAAAAATAAATTATTAAAAAACAAAGACTATTTGAGGTTAGACGAGGTTTTTTCCCGAATTTGACCGCGAATAAACATAACAAACAAACAAAACAATATAATAATAATTTAAATTAATCGTATATTATACGAAATATATATACGTATATAAATCACGTTCTATAAACCAGTAAGCATATAAGTTGACTGGATAATCGTCGCAAGTATAATACATATTATATATTCACTGTATACGCACAAAAATAACTTAAAATACTGTAAATGTATGTATATTTATAATATAATAAATTATTACGATATAAGAAGAATAAAAGTAAAATAATAATAATGATAATAATAATAATAATAATAATAATAATAATAATAATAATAATAATAATAATAATAATAATACTACTACTAATAATAATAATAATAATAATAATAAGTAATAATAATGATAATAATAATATTAATAATAAATTATTGATAAATAATATATTTTTGTACTTTTTAAGAGAAAAAAAATCAATCATTGCCCGCGTTTTTCATTGTAAACTTTTCAATATATATATATTTATGTCGAGTATATAATATTATTATCATACGAGTGAGATTCAAATAAGTCTGCAACGCGCGCGCCCGGAGAGACTTTAACGCCTCGCACGCGTTCCGATAGAGTCTATTTTTTATTGTCTCATCGACGTATACGTCATAATATCATACGCGATTATAATATATTGTATAGTGTATATAATATATATTATAGTTATCGTTAACTTTTCTTCATTTGGGGGGGGGGGGGAGATGAAGATGGAAAATATATTTGTCGTCGAAATTAAAATAATTAATAAAATAATAATAAATAATAATCGAATCGAATCGCGAATCGTTTAATCTTTGGTCAAATACATAATAATATTATCATTATAATATATATATACGCTGTGCATGTGGCAACAATAATGATCGGGAATTTATACGAATTAAACATTTAATATCAATAATTATACCTACTGATCTTAGATATAAATATTAATTATCATAATTTACGATAGTCCATTGTCCGATAGTAAAAAAATATCTAGTAAAATCGAAAACGACGAATAATCTTTAGATGTTGATTTATAATGTATATAGGATTTATTTATGTATTTATGATGATCTTATACAATAATTATATATATATATATATATATAATTATTATAACATTTAATTATTAATATTATCATATTATTATCGTATTTAAAAAAAAAAATTTTTTTTTTTAAATTTCATTTTGGTACCTGCACTTAAAAATAAGGTCGCGGGGTGGGCGATAGCGTCAGTCCCGGCCGCTCCGTTTGTGTATCTGCGCGTGTTTGATGAGATGGGCTTTCTGCCGGAACGCCTTCTGGCACACCTCGCACCGGAACGGTTTCTCGCCCGTGTGCGTGCGAAGGTGCACTTTGATGTTGCTCTTGTTCAAAAACCCGCGGTTGCATATGTGACAGTTGTGCACGGTCCGCTCCCTGGCCACGTTCCCGTCCGAACAGTACACCACCGTGCTCCGGGCCGACGCACCGCCACCGCCTCCTCCTCCACCGGCGCCGCCGCTCTTGGCCTTGCCGTTTCGGTTCCGCGACTTCTTGGCGGCCATGTGCGGGCCCTGGCCGGGCGTGGTGGTGTGCGCGAACTCGGGCGATGGCCGTGAACTGTGCACGGCGGCCGCTGCGGTGGACGGCGGCATGCTGCCGTAGCCGCCGCCGCCGCCCAGGTCGGTGGTGCTGACCACGTGACTGGTCGGGCTGTGCGCCAGGTACGACGGGGTGGACGACGACGGCGACGACGCGCAGTCCATATGATAGCTGCCGGCGTCTTGCAGCGGCGCCTTGTTGGCCGGCCCGTTCTGAAGCCGGTTCTGGAGCAGCGGCATGAACGCCGCGGCGGCCGGACGGGGCGCGGGCGGCGGCACGTTGGACGTGACCAGCTCGCGGGACTGCGGCGGCGGCGGTTGCGGCGGCGGCGGTTGGTACAACGGTTGTTTCTGCACGGACTGCGGCTGCTGGTGGTAACCGCCTCCGACGCCGCCGCCGCCGCCGCCGTTCGGCATGCCGGGGAACTGCGAACTGGCCACCAGGTCGTGTATGGTGACGTCGGCCAGTATGCCGGCCTTCTGGTCTTCCGGCGAACCGTGCGGGTGTTCGTACGGCGCCCAGTCGTCGCCCACGCTCAGCCACTCGTCCGGCCCGTCCACGGCCGGATGGTCGCCGCTGGCCGTCACCGTCGTGTCCGGCCCGAACGACGGGCTGCCCATCAGCATCTCGAACTCGTCGAACTGATTGTCGACGAACGTATCCTCCTCCTTGAACTTGGTGGTCAGGCCCGCGTTCGTGGACGACGTGACCAGGTACTCGTTGTGGTAGTACATGCTGTTATTGTTGTTGTTGTTGCTGCTGTTGTTGTTGTTGTTGTTGTTGTTATTGTTGTTGTTATTGTTGTTGGCCGTCACCGTGTTGTTATTGTTCTCGGTCACCCGGTTGTTGGACGCGATCGACTGGTAATGGTGGCCGGGTATGCCGTTGATGTTCACGCGCTCCGTGATCGTGTGGAACGGCATCAGCGGTTTGAGGTCGGCAAAGTCCGCCGTGGGCTTGGTGTCGGGCTCGACAGGCTGCTGGTGATGGTGTTGGTGCTGGTGGTGTGGGTGGTTTTGGTGGTGGTGGTGGTGATTGTGGTGGTGGTGATTGTGGTGGTGGTGGTGTGGGTTGTGATGGTGACCGCCGCCGTGATGGTGTTGCGGTTGCTGTTGCACCACGATCGGCGAACCGTCCGCCGCGTACTGATCGCGTCCCAGCAGGTCTTCCAGCTCCGCCGGGTTCAACATGAATTTCGCGCCGTCCTCGTCCAGGAAGTGTTCGTTGAACATCTCCACCATGCTGTCGGTGGTCCCTTCGCTACCGTTGGACAGCCGCATTACGGGGTCGCCGCTCGTCTCCGCCCTCAGCCACTCGGGATCCAGTTGGGGTGGTTCTAATGACTCGCCGCCCCGACAGGTACTATCATCCAGCACTCCTGTAGAGAAGAAAAAAAAACACCACCCGCCCGTTAATCATACGTCGTCACAACCGCGTTATACGCAATACAATCGTACACAGTTTACGTTAAACAAACCATACACTGTGTTCGGAGATTTCTATAGGTAGTATAAAACCCGTATTTGACCGTATATTATATAAGCAGGGAACGGATTACAAATAATAAAATAAACCAATATATTACCTATATATTATGTACCGATTTTCGTTAGTGTTTAGTGAAAAAACCAAAATATGATGGAAGAAACCAATAATTATTATCGATCGTTATTATTTATTAAATATGTTCTTCTTCTTCTTCTTCTTCTTCTTCTCTTTCGCCTTATCTCCCAAACTATTTGGGATCGGACGCTCTAGTCCTACACTTCCATTTCCCGCATCTTCTCCGTTTATCCCCACCTTCCTCATATATCACTCACCATCACATCTTCCCACCTCTTTTTCGGTCTTCCTCTCCCCCTCTTTCCATCGACGTATACAATGTCTTTACTAATCTTACTGCCTCAGTCTCTTCCCTCCTTAATAAGTACATGCCCGAGTCATTTTAATCTATTCTCTCTCATTTTTTCAACTACTCCTTATATATCTACTCATTTCTTATTTTACCCTCTCTAGTTACTCCAATCGTTAAACATGACAATAAACAAATATTACTCCGATTCTTCCGGATTAAAACAATGAGAAACGACATACTGTTGAAGGTTTGCAAATGCGAAAAAACGAGACGGTTTGGCCGCAGAATTCTTTTAAATATAAATATTCACTTTTGGCGATCTTAAAGAATGAACAACTTTTGACATTTTAAAAACACGAAACTACACGAGTACACGAGAAAAAAAACCACACACGCGACAACATAGATTTTCGTAACTTGTATTTATATACGTAAATATGTAATATTTCTCACCGATTTTTACAGAATATCACTGTTAAATATAAATATATTACTACTCGGTTAAAAGTTGTGACTGTAATAAAATCCGTTCCCCCTTGCGTATAAGTTAAAACTCATTGAGAACGTCTCTATACCATTTATAATGTGTACATAATAATCAACAATAAGACGAATCGAATGCATTTATTTTTAATTTTAAGTGTTAACACATTTATAAAACAAGTAAACGCGTAAATTTCGAAAATCGGAACTAGACAAGTGATTTTATACGGTTAGCAAATTCAGTGTTTTGAACGTGTACTTTTATATATACCTATATATTATATTATGTACCGATTAATTTAATACGAATAATGCCTAAACGGTTTTGGTTTATATTAATTAACCCCTGCGTATTTATAATATATTTACAATAAATTATCGTTTACGGGTATTGAAGAGCATTTATTCGGGTTATAAAATAGGAAATACAAACATGTAATATGACACGACATCAAATATTTTAGACATTCCAGATTTAATTTTAAAAAATACGAGGCATATTTATTTAAATTAATTTAAAAATTTATTTTAATTCATATTTAAAACTATAACAACATAAAACTCAAAATTATATTTAAATGGTTTTTCTTAAAGAATGATATACAAATACAAATATTACGTTGACCGGATATAGGTTGTGCGGAGGCTGGTCGTCGTCAACCGTCGGTTCAAAATCGATTTTTACTTTCGTACAATTTTCCGGTCTTTCCCAATTTTTTCTTTACATGTAGGGAAATTACAAACATAATTGAAAAACGACTCACTAGATCCAGTTTGCTGTTAGAAAGTTCTTTACCCAAAAATTCCAATCCCAAAGTTTTAAAATCATAAAGCACATAATGTAAAACCAATATATTTCTCATTTTTCAGAAATTACAAACTCATTTGAGATGACTATTCTTATGAAAATATAGGTAACGCTTAACATTTGAAAATTCACAATTTGAGATATTCTCATCTTCATGTCTAAAATATCGATTATAACTTAGATAAATATATACGAATTATATAAAGACATTACGAAACTGGTATTTGGAAATACGGGACAAAAGTAACATTTCCAAAATCTTGTCGGGATACGGGACGTTTGATTCAAATATAGGACTATCCTGTATAATAATTTGGGATGTAACTATTACGAGTATGTAACAGCTATATAGAAATAATACTAACTAGAAAAAAAATCTATTAATATACACATATATACATCTGCAATAAAATGATGTGCAAAATCTAATAAATAACTTTATAATTACATCATTATTATGATGTATATATGTACACAAATAATATTATAGGTTTAGATAAGTTCGGAAAGACCACACTGGGAGCGTGCTAAATTCCCGATTTCTAAACGCATTTTAAACAATAAACTATAACTTTATAAATAATTTGTTTAACCTACTATTGGTACTTATGTATAGAAACCTAAAATTAATAAAATTAATAAAAATTATAAACATTGATATTGGTAACCGCAACAACGAACGGCAAACGGATATAATATATATAATATGTTTAAATGTCTAAAAAACGAATAATACCTATTTCCCTGATAAATGGTAAACAAATCAACAAACTCGTAATCACCAACTATGTACTAGACACTAGTAACCACGGACATACCGAGAAACGGGAATATAAAGTACCATCCTTATCACATTTTTTTTTCTTTACTGAAAATGGGTACACAAATTTACGATTGGAGTTAAGTCTTTAAAGAAAAAATAAAAAGTTTTTCCAGAAATAAAATATATAAAAATAAACAACGTTGTAAAACTATACTATTGCTCCTTTGCTATGTTCAGAATCGAAAAATTAAAATGAACTTGTTAGTTATAAGTTAATTACTAATTAGAACTCGTTAAGTTAACAGTTGAGTTGTACTTTCTTAAACAGTTAACCGATAACTCCTCAGGTTAAAAAATTAAAAATAACTTAACTTTAACTTTTTAATGTACCTTTTCATTTCTAGCCTGGGTATTAAATCGAATTTTTTACTGCGAGTTTTTCATAGACATCATTGAGGAGAGAAAATATTCACGAGCTCATATTATACGTATTATTTCAATCAAAATTCAAAATACATAAACATAATAATTAATTATTAATAGATAGATATATTTACCTACTTAATATCGGGAAAAAAATAAATAAAACACTAAAATGTGTGTGAACACATTAATTATACTTTTTTGAATAATTTTAAAGATTCAAATCCTAATTTATTTAATGGAACTACAAAAAAAAAAGTTTTTTTTTAACCATTTATATACAATTTATTATTATATTAATTTTATACACCATAAAATACACTACACGTATATCTATACTATAGAGGTATAAATGACCCAAATATGGGTAAAAAACCAAGAAAAAACACGTTTGCTGCAAATATATATATATATATATATATATTATGTAAAACTATAAATATTATAATATATGTAAAAATAAAAGATAATCGCGTCGCAGAGACTTGCAAATTAGCCGTAATCGCGTCATAATATTATATTATATGACGTGCGACGGTCGAATCACGAGTAACTATAAAATATTTCCTGTATATTTTTCTAGGTAAAATTCGATACGTTTCTATCTTTAATGTATATCGAGTAAAATATCGAAACGACTGTTTTGCAAATGAATCGCATAAATATAACGGAAACGTACGTCCAAATAATATTTTTTTATTTTACACGTACGAATAATGGGTAGGTAGTATTAATAAAAAGACGTTCCGAAATAAATTTTCGTCTCGATAATATTACAACAGTGTTACATTTTATTTGACTTTATGATGTACGTGATAAAATATAGGCGTTGGTAGTGGCGGCACCAAAGTCAATTCTCAGTGACATATTGTAGGAATAAAGAAATTCAGACCGAACGAACATCCCAGGCTTTTAGAAACCCGGTAGGTTATATATTATATATATATATATATATATATATATTTGCAGGATTATACCTAAGAAATCTTACGCATTATTGTAATATTGTAAACAACAATAATTTTTTTTCAAACGAAAATAGATAGGTTTACTACGCACGTATACACAATGCGCGTCTACCTAAGAATGACGATTGATCTTTTTTTTTTTTTTTATTATTCTTTTTCAAGCCAATTGTTATAATATAGAAGATGGGTATTTAGAAGACGGGGCGCAGTTATATTTAATATACGGTATTTTGTGATTGCAGTTATAATACGACAAGACGTGCATTTTAACTGTGTATATACGTATAATCGCATATTTTGTGTTATATTGTTATATTCCATTTATATACCTAGAAATTAGAATCTATACAGATTCCGAAATTCGTTTAAAAGGAAAAAAAGGCATACCTGCTTACGTTTGACTTTTCACAAATTACCGCTCTTTGTACTTGTGTATTATATATTATATACAGTTTTATATATAGCGGCAGTTTTGACTATACTTCAAAGGAGGGGCGAAATTATAATGGCCATACGGCAAAAAAAATAAAATAAAAAACTTTGCAAAATAAAATGTTCTTATCCCTTTACCTAACACAGTTCAGTCCGAGCGGACATTACCATTTTATTTTTGTCATATTATAAATGTACGGTTGTTCATGTTTTAGGTATATCATACTTTCATACTAAAAATACGCCAATTATTTAAATTTAAATCTTTAAAGATATTTATTACACCTATTTCCGCAATAAAAATTTCGTTGGTATCTATACAAAAGATAAGTTCATTTTTTTAGTTTTTTCGATAATTTTCTAAAGCGCAAGGAAGACATACTGAAAAATTACGTAGAAACAGGGGAAAAAACTCGAATATTTATTTGAATATATTTACGAGATTAAATTTTCAATATTTTTGTAGCAATTTTGGGATGTTTTTTTATTTAATATTACAGATTTTGAGATTTTCCTGTATAAATATAATGGTGATTTTAGATATTTTTGAGTATGTAATACATATATATTTTAAAAATGGCAACAGCTGTGGCCCAAGGGAGAGGGCTATTTCTTCCATCCTACTAGTACCAACACTGATCATCAAATACAATAAAATCAAGTTGAAAGTTTTATCTGATTTTAAAGTGTTTTAAATTTTAAATTTACAATGATGTTCATTTTATATATTTTTCTGTAGTCCAGTATAAAAATTTGGGGATAAATAACTTTTATAGAAAATTAATTTTAGTTGATACTTTTAAGAGATACATTTTCGATTTTCCTAATAGTTTTCTTATTGGCGTAAAGTAAAACTATCCGAAAATTATCAATAACACTTTTATAAATCGGAAAATAATACCACGCCACTTTAAATTTGCACCAAATATTTACGGTAGCACTATATAATTTGATAAAATTATTAAAAAGTTTGAACCTCATTTAAGTAATTTATGAAAAAAAAAAAAATGAAATTGTGTTTTTTGTCTTTGCATAAAATAAATTTATCGAAAACAACAGAAAATTGTTACAACTTTAACAATATTATTATATCGAACTATTTGCTTAGAATCATTTTTCGAATGCAATAATTTTAATTTTAGTTTTTATCTAAAATAATTATATACTACACAGTACCTATACGATATACACTATTCTGTTCGAGAACCAAGTATAGACTTACTTTTACAGTCTGTATCTGAACAGATTCTTCTTCTTCTTCTTATTATTTTTTTAAAACAAGTGAAATTATTGTTTTTTTTTAAATATGTATAATATATTATATGAGTATTTATATATTTTATATATTGACTGTTTTATAATATTTAATTTGAATATATAGTCTAGTATGTAATTTTTAGTATCTATATATACGAAATTATTAATTACCTAAGGTAATTTGTACCTATATTATACTTGAAATCTAGTACCTAATATAGTGTATAATATAGATAGTGTATATTATTACTCTAATAATTTATTGATATTATTTACTATTAGAGTACATATTATATATTATACTTTTATACTTACTAAAATGCATGTTTTACCATACATTATTAGTATAATTTTAGTAAATACACGTTTATACCAATAATTATTATAAATGTTATATATTATATATATAATATATATATAGGTGGACATATAAATTTAATTATCTTTTTATTCGTTCGGATAATATTTACAAGTCGTGTAATGAATATATTGACATAAAAAATATTATTACATGGATAATAAACTAAAAAGACATATAAATTAAAATTAACTTATAGATGATGTACCTATTTATGTATTATAGAGTAGGTATTAATGTTATAGGTATAGTCGTAATACCATATTGAACATATTTCGACCATCAGTGTCTGAAATCTCAAATCCGAATATAAACATGATATTATTTTTAACACGAAGTCGTGAACAACAATCTACTAACCTAAATAAAACTAATGTTTTATGCTTAACATTCAAAGCTGTGATTATATTAATTACCATTTATAATAGGTTCGTATTAGTGAGGATTTATAATTGTACTCCGAAAAGTAGGTCTACCATGAAAATTAAATTTATTCAGGCGTATAAAAAAACCAACTAATATTTTAATATTATACACCATTATAACAATAGTTATTGTAATAATATGTCAAAATAATTATTAAATTATATTAACTAGACATGTTATTACTATAATATCTGTCATATTTTTGTCGATTTATCGTTTCATAATTTATGGATTTTATTTATTTGTATTCAAGTCGCACTGTCACAATAGTGCCTACTTGTACACATAGGTACATTTTTTCTATTGATGTAGAAATTATGTTATATTGGTAAAGCCGGAGGGGGGGGGAGGAGGATAAGTTTAAGAATTGAGAGTTTTATATATAATATATAGTATAAAATAATTCGAAAAAAAAAATGTTATTTTGGGTACCTGTGGCGTAGCTGGGTAAAAAAAATGGACACCCCCTACAGTGTATATTCGCAAAAAAAAAAAAATATAATAATAACAATAATAATAATGGTTGGTTGGCCTTCGAACATAATATATACTCTAACCTACTATAAAACCGTATAATATATATTATTACCGTTATATTTCTTCCGACTTCTTTATTGCCAAATTCATCGAATGTGTATAATGCCGGTATGAGCATAAAGGTAATTTCGATAAATTCCTATAAGTACCTAATGTATAAATGTAAATTTGACGGTTGAAAGGTCAATGTAACCCTCACATTTATGTGAAAACTGAAGTTATGGCTTAAAAAGACACGACACATTCCGGCCGTGTCTGCAGGTGAATGTTTATCGACAAATATAGTATATTAGGTATATTTTTCTGGTTGAGAATTTAATTAAAAACAAAAAAAGCGAAAAATACAAATTTGTAATAAAACGAGAAGAATTGCAGTTTTCGCGCCTCGTATACAATCATGTATTATACATTTTTTTTATCCAGACTTTAATATCGACTACTTACTTCCAAGAATCGGTCGGAATTTGTGGTTTTCGAAGATCGGCACAACGGTGCTTGTCGTCGTCGAACGATTTCATCTCGATCGATGAATCACCGATGACATGTACGGAAATCTCATAATACCACAAACGTTGACTACGATTCGTGACAAAGTTTTCGGTCGACGTGCTGTAGCAGTTGTCCTGAATTAATGGGTCGCACCCTAGTCGGCGGTGGTTGCAGGCTGCGGTGGTAGTCAATTGGCGATTGCAGTCAAATTCTACCCTGAAGTTCACACCAACACAGACGGCGAGATCAAAAACAAAACAAACAAACAAAAAAAAACCGAAAATATAATAACGAGTATATACCAAAAAAAAAGGAAAAAAAAAATAATAAATAAATAAAAATACGAATAATTTATATTTAAAAAGAATAATAATAGAATATAGAGCAAGCGTTAGTTTTAAAATATTATATACACACGCGTACTATATTTGTAGAAAAAAAAAACGATGTGAATATACGTATTTTATTTAGTGTATATTATTATAATATATATAGTACACGTCGATATAATAGTTTACAAGAATATAATATATAAGTACACAGGTATATGTATATATATATAGAATTCCGCATATCCGAAACCGAAATTCTCGTTAGGTACCGAAATTGTGTCAAATAGTTCAAAAATAAGGATTTAAGTCTGTTTAAACTTTAAATACATACACTTTGTACGATTAATATTATTATTACATTATTATATTATAATTTCGTGTACAAAGCGTATATATATATATATATATATAATTTTATAATATCTATTGACCTAGTCAGTGCTTGGATTGTACACTTGACGCCTCTATTATTATAAATTATAATAAAGTTGTCTATATTGTACCTCCTCAAAAACAGATCGGTGTATGACTTATTTTTGTTAAATATTTAGTTTTGAGCAGTCTATTTCAACAATTAATAATTAACTCGATTAAATGAATTGAAATGGTATTTATTATGCAAATGCTATAATATTATATTAATATTATTTACTTTAAAAATACAAATAAAATGTATTATTGGGTAATAATTATTTTGTGCTGAAGGTGAGGGGGGCAGAACTTTCCTTTAGCAGCACTGCTTATTTTATAATTATCCCTTTACGATTATTTTTTCAATTCAAGCACTGCTCGTAGGTCCTAGGTTATATTTATGCAATAATTATAGTGGTAAAGCATCGAAAGAATATAATATGCTGAAAAAATGTATTATTTTTAGCATTACTTGGAACGTTCTTTAAACATTCCAAAATATATCTAATATTATAATATATGCCTACAAGGTTGAATAAAGTAGATAAACACATTTTCGAAAAATCTTTCGATACTCGACCACATCTTGTGTTATAAATCGTCACCTGAGAATGAAAAGGTTCTTTGTAAAAATAACACATTTTTCAGGAGAGCGTTTTAAAGTTAAATACCGTCATTTATTTTGTATGAATTAAAACTTTTATATATATTATATCTCGATCAATAATTATCGGATCAAAGAAATTCCAAGATAAATAGATGCAAAATATAGGTATATAATATATATATATATATAAATCATTCCATGTAAAAAAGTTACTTTTCAAAAAAATTTATTTGAAACCTTTTCGTTCTCGGGTAACGAAATACCTATTATATAATATTATAATCATTAATCGTATACATGCTTTTGACCGAGTTTACACAGAGGGACATCATATTTCCGTAGGTACGTCGTGGTCTTCGTTTATTTACGAATGGTGCATAACGCTGCAATAATGTTCAGGCACATGTTTCGAGTATTATGTTACATTATCATATACTAACGTAATTCATTGTATATGGGACCCTTCATTTTACAAAACACGAGAGTTCGAATACGGTTCATAAACGGATTCTCCGCACAAAAGGATGGACGCTTATTCTTTTTCTACATATAATACGCACACGCAGTCGGCGATTACCGTTCTTGGGTCACTCGGTCCTCGCACACTCGTACATAATAATAATAATAATAATAATAATAATAATAATAATAATAATAATGTATAAATATATATCGGAGGGTCGTACATAAGTGCAATATCATAATCCGCTAACAAAACGGTTAACGACGATAACATTATATTATATATAACAACCTGTAGAGCGTAGGTACTCGTATGGAATAATACAAAATGTGTTTTTGTCCCCCTGCAGATCGGGTGCGAAAAGACCAATATACACAAACCGCCCACCGAGTTTATACGTATATATATTATATTTTATTCGTGGCGAAAACCCGGTCGGGTGTACAATAGTAATAATAAAATAACAATAATAATGTCAAATAGACCAGAACCAGATGTACGGGCGACAATGCGATTTTCGTTATAGGTAACGTAATAATATTATACAGTTTGCGCGTGGTTGTAGACACGTGCAGCGATTTTATATTATCGCCGGAGTGGGCGCAAAATAATTTTTAATAACGCGTGTATGTATTATAGGCGCGTACCCTTGAAGATAATATATAATGACGGATATATTATTATTATTATTATTTACCGTCACCGCACAGAAACGATATAGTTTTACGGTAAACCGACTGTGTAATATGCCTTATTATATTATACATATATATATATATATATATCGTTATTAAATATTTTATCGTACTCTGGGGAAACGATGTTTCGCAAAATAAAAAAAAATAAAACCATTTTCGCTATATACCGTATAACACGCATCACTGAGCGTCTCTATGGTGCGGGCGCAGCCCGATAAGTCCCCCATGACGGTGGCGGTTCGACCCAATTCCCCAGTTTTAAGTGCCACAATAATAATAAAAATTCAGTAGTATCATGGCCATATCCAGGACCACGTTTTTTTTTTTTTTCTTCTTCGGGGAAGCGATATTTGGTAACATCGGTGTGTACAAATATTTTTGGCGACGTTTTCGACAGGTTTTGAACCCTCCACTTGCAGGATTATTATTATATATAATTGTCGTCGTATCGCCACATCCTGCATATTATATTATACTCGTATATATATATATAGAATGTCCCGCTGTCTCGAACAAGACCTAATTTTCATTTTATTATCGTCTATATAGTATAAGTTATAATATTACTGTATTATGTTCGCCTTTCACCACTGAAAATTTGTAACGGTAAGGATTACACGCGCACGCATATCTGATATCTACGGGGTGTGTATTGATGGGGGTGGTCTCGTCGGGTTTGCTACTCCTGCTGTGTTACACACATCGCGTTGTTATTGTACGCGTTTGTCCGGTAACGGGATAATTTGTCGTATGCGCGCAAACGTGCGTGCGTGTACGAAAGGACACGGCACAGTTGGAAAAAAGCCATTTCCACATATTTATTATTACACATTATTATTTTTATTATTATGTACGATAAATCGCGAAATTGTCAAGAATTCCGACCTTATACAAGCTTCTGGTGTATAGAAATTTCGCAGAGAAACGCGACTGTGACGACGTCGTCTGCACAGCTGCAGCAGTAAACGGATTCCCAAGGCTCGAAGGGTGCTGCTGCAGCGATATAGCCGGGGTATCGGCTACGTTATACGCTTCATGCGCGCCCAATCGATCAGACGAGAGATAATTGACTTGTTGATGGTTTATAAGCTTAAACTGCGAATACATGTGTCGTAACTAAATAATTAGACATTGAGACAATACAATAACCTGCGCTGCTGCAAATATTATGAGGTTAACAGCCCATATACCGTTGCGGGATCGCCTTGAGTCGCGCCGAAAACCACAAAACGGTTTTTATGGTCAAAATTTGTCTTTTACCGCCTTCCCCGGTTTTTTTATTTAGATATATCGCGTACGTGTCCGAAAGGATTTATTACCATTATTTTTTTTTCGGTAAACTTACTGCACAAAATAATAAACAAGCAGGTGTAATTAACGCGCATGATCGATCCGAAAACAATAATAATATAATATGTATTTCGTATAATATTATTATATGACGACATTTTTTTTTTATAAGACGACGTCAGTGAGTCAGCTATAGAATATTATACATATATAGTAAGTTACATAACCCTTTGGACATTCCAAACTCATTGTCCGCACTCCATTATATATATAATATAAATAGGTAGGTATATACCAGATACTGTGAATAATAAATTCATGGACAGTGTAATTTTTTTTATTTTTATTTTTATCAAATTATATAGGTAGTCCGGGCTCCAATGTTATTATTGTATCCAATTCTTATATATATATAGTATAATATTATACTGCAGCAGCACGCTTTAAAGTGTTCATAATTTTGGCGTCGTTATTGTTTAAAAATTTATAATTTTCGGCATTGAGTTCGATGCATAATTTACTATATCTATATATATTATTATATATATTTTGTACACAGACACTCTAAACTCCATACATTAGATATAGGTACGCGTGGACGCAATATGTAAAAAAATGCAGGTCAACTGAGAGATGTTTTCCGGTATAGATATAATATATGTATACCTATATACACCGCTATATAGTGAATCCAAAATTTTATCAAATGACGAAATTTAAAAAAAAAAAAAACAATAACAACACTCCTTTAACGGTTTGTTAAAATGCTGCATGACATATACCTATATATATATATATTATATCGACGAAAATGTAATAGAATAGACTAAAGAGCGAATGGTTAACGAACGGAGAGGAAAAAAAAACGACCGGAGACAATGACGCCACAGAGCCCGACGCTGTCACCAGTCATCCGGACAATCGGTTGCGGGGGGGGAAAGAAAAAAATATCGAGGGAAAAAAAGCATTGACCCACTTGCCACCGGCCCGCGTTGGATACGCGCAGTTCAACCGTGAAACAGCTCAGATATATGAATATCGCAGCCACCACAAAGGTATAATAATAAGTGTAATAATAACAATAACGCATAAACCATAAGCAGATTTTGCCGCGCGAAAAATAATGGTAATAAAAATCATTCGCGGACACGGCTTGTTTTTAATTTTCCGATTCAAATATCCTGTAAATATATACCTATATATGAGCACATATATAGTATAATGACACTATACTATTGATACACGTGGCCGACGTACTTATATGTATTTTTGTGGGCATACATATTGGATATTCGCGTTGGTTTTCATTTCATAGATTTGCATTATTTTTAAGCCGTTAAATCAATTTTTTTTTTTTTTTGAAAAACGTTCGTGTCGATATAAAACACACACAATGTACAATATATCGCATAGTATGTAATCGAGTGCACAACATATACAATATATAACAATACCTATATAAAACCGATATAATATGTAATTACTAATTATGAATGATTATATATAATGATTTTTTATTTATTTATTTTTTTCAATGTAATTAGAAGCCGGCAAAACTATATTATTCAGCGCGACATTATATTATATAGTCTTTATTTATAAAGACTTGAACGCACGCTGCGAGCACGCATATATAATATAATATTGAGGATAATATAAGGAATATATTATTATTATTGCCTCTCGCGGAACTCATTCATGTCATCTATACCAAATATATAGAAATGCATTATTATTATTATTAAATTCATTCATCTCGCACAAAAAACAATTGGTATATTTAAGCGCATTATTTGCTGATATTATATATAATGGATAAATGTATTTATTGAAAACCGTTTTGAACACATTCGCATTGCGCATCTTTTTCTCGCTTACCTATTATTGATTAACCATTTCGACGTTCGGGTATAATGTTATGTTATTATATTATAATAGCTAAAATACACTCGATTATCGTGCTTCGTGCGATGAATGTTATAGATATTTTACGAAAAATTGAAATCGTTTTTCCGAATCTCGTACAATTTTTTTTTTTTTTTTTTTTGTATAGGATATATTATATATTAGGACGATACACCTGATGTCATCTGATATGTACTATGCAAATGTCAAATACTGTATGACAAAAAAAAATAAAAAATTTGCAAAATAATACTGCATATATAAACTCGCCCAAAATAATATATTATATTAAGTCGGTCGATGGCCCCCGCGTGCGGATATATATACGTACATAATACTTTAAGGTACCTATATATATATATATATATATATATATATATAGGTACCTATACACTGAATATACATATGTAACGTTTTACTTTACACGCACACATTCGGGCACATCACATATGTTTGTGTGTGTATGTATATATATATAGGTAATGACGTAATCGAGGATATAATATAATATTAGGTACAACAGGACTGCAGATGAAGAAGAACATTAACATTATTGTTATATACAGCGAAAAGAACAAAAAATATCCAACAATACAACATATAATATAATATTCGCATATTATACGTAAAAAATATAAAAATAAAAATGGCAACCGGTTCGCGTGCGCCACTTATTGACGACCGTCCCGCGGTGGCGTTAAATGTTAAGTGCAAATGGGGGAGGGGAGGGGTTTATAATGCTTCTGCAGATAAAAGTCATACACACACACACACACACACACACACACACACACATATATATATATATGTATATATAGGCATGGCGGAGATGGAATACTTTTACTGAATACGTGGACGGGACGGGACTGGCCGGGACGAGGTGCGTGCGTGTACATGATATTATGTATATACCTACGTATGTGTGTATATACACGAACACCACGCGCGCACAACATCCGGCTAGACTTGTGACACGGTAACCCGGTTCGCGCGACTTGGCCGACGACGATCCGGACTGTCACTTTTTATCGTCCGGCGACACTTCCTCTCCCCCGCCCCGGTACATGGCGCTGCACCGCATCAATATATTATTATATTATTATTCATCTTCCCATCGCACACACGAGCGCGCGAACAAACAGCACACACAATTATTATTATACACAAACAGCACACACACATAATATATACCCATTTCTTTAAACTTCCACGCCTCGGCTTTCCCACATTGCTCTCTCTCTCCCCCCCCTCCGCGCGTCTATAAAACAAAACATTATAATCACTTGCGATTCGTTCTAGACACGTCATATGTAGTAATTACTACGCGTCGTTTTTTATCGTTTTCAACAGAAAGATAATTTTTTATTTTCGTCACTATAATGTGTCGAATATAATATAATAATATATATTATATATATATGTCACATGTCCCATTGGTGTAACTAGCAGGGAGGGAAATTTGTTTCAGTCGGACGAATCGGATTGTCAGTCTGCTAAATCGTGTAAAATCGTGCTAAAACCTTTACGTTTTTAAGGATATATTTTAGGAAAATGAGTGTCCTACGTCCCTGGGGGTATCCTGCTGTCCCTTATTAGAACCAGAAAAAAGCATTATTATATATAGGCAAAAAGGAGCAATAATATAAACGTACCTATATACATATATATTTTTAAGTACAATGTGCAGTCTATATATAATATTATACCGTAATAATATATTTAGGTATAGGTATGCGCATCGCAAATAATGTAATTTCACCTATAGTATATA
Organism: Pemphigus obesinymphae; assembly: GCA_025469235.1. Lineage (NCBI taxonomy): Eukaryota > Metazoa > Arthropoda > Insecta > Hemiptera > Aphididae > Pemphigus > Pemphigus obesinymphae. The sequence goes on from JAIPRL010001291.1 coordinate 48,695, forward strand.
TAGTGTATAATATTATAATATATCTAACACGTTGTCACAATACGTATTACGTTATGCACTTAAAAGTGTTATAATATTAATATTATATGATGCCTAGAGGGAAATCAATTGTTTTCTGCACAAGTATTGTAACGATAATATAGACAATATACCTACTATATATTTACCTACTACGAAAATAGTATTTAGCACGAAAACTATAAGTATCATATAATATACTCGTTCGTAAAGAATAAAAAGTAAATTTTTGACATTATGTCTTTTTTTTTTTATAACAAATCTGATTATACTTAAATGGTAAACGCGATATTTTAAAATCGAATTTCGAGACGGTACTAAAACGCTATAAATCCAAGAACAGTATATATATACAACAACGCCTAATTCCTGGACCAACCTATTTCACTCGAAACACTTAGGAATTGGAACAACGTGTTCTAGAATATCAACACATTTTCCTAACCTATTTGAGTATTTAATATATCATCCGAAAAACTTCGGTCACCGATTATAATTACCGACTTAAACACGAATCGCGCTTAAATAACGTATATGTTACACTTGGAAGAAGTTGCACCCTGCAAGCTAATATATTATATTGAAAATATATTTTATAAGTAAATTTTCCGACCAAAAATGTCTCTATAAATAAAACATTAATCTAATTACAATTAGAACAATATATATTTTAATGTCTGGAAATCAAAAACGTGAATATGGACTGCTGCAGACGTACGAAATTCAGCCGTATCAGGGGCATCCTATCGTATAATATAATAAAACGTGTATTTTTTAAAAACTTTTTTACCAATAATTTAAAAATAATTATTTATTTTTGAATTTTAAGAAATCATGCACATTACTATTAGGAACTAACGGAAAAATGTGTATACGTAATTATATAGTTATTCATTTTAATTTAATGGAGAGACTACGCGAGGGGATCTTTTGCAGGATTTTCGCATCAGGATCAACATTTTATAGTTATGCCATACGCTAGGAAAGTATACATTTAAAACATTATTTTTGTTTTTATAATTCAATTTATGCCGTTTTATTTAACCGTCTATTGTACTGTCTTGAAATATTCGTATTGTATTTTGCTATTCGCACGTATATTGACATGAAAATCGGAAATCAAATATTACGTTAAAAATTTGTATCAATAAAGAATATATAATGTAATACTGCAGATTAAAATATTTTTTTATTATTTTTGACATATATATGGAATAAAATGAAAGAATGATTAGGTTTACGAATAATTATTGCTCCGTACATACAAAATTGCATATAAATGTGCCAAATCACACATGGTTTTTGAAAAACAAGTCAGTATGTTCTTAATAGAGTTTGAGAAATACACAATTAATTGAATATAAGGTAACAGTAGCAATGTTTGTAATTAAGACATTTCGGTTGTATAAGTAGGGGAGGGGACTCGTATGGATTTAACATTCTATAATATAGGTACACGATTATAATCAAATCGCCATTATATATATATATATATATACGTAAATCATATGGATTCATATACATATATTTATAACTGGTAACGACTATAATAATATATAACGGATAAGATTCCAAAATCATCTATATACCTAAATGATTTTTATGATTTTTCTATATACACGAAACCCGATTTTTTTTTGTCGAACAACATATTTAAAGAAGTTTTACCACTACAAGTGACCTCCCGGCGCGCGGAGTGAACGGTACTTTTAGAACATACCGTATATAATTTTGGGATATTTCTTTTATATTGCACTTATATCGTTGAATTCGTCTAATTCCAATTATGATTTTTTTTTTCAACAAAATTATAACAATTTGATATCAGACAGCATATTATTAGGCTCTAGTTATTAGTACAATATAATTATTATTGTGAACGCATTACATTATATTATATAGTTACAATTATATATTATTATATTATATACTCCTTTAGAAATATGGGACGTTGAACCATGCACGCGGTAGCTTATGATTTTAATTTAATCAATTTAAATTGTATATATAGTGTTAATGCGAAAATCCTTATCCGTTATAATTGTTTATTTTTATACGTTAATTAAAAAATAATTAAACTGTATACATATATATATATATATATATATATATATATATATATATAAAACCCGCGAGCCGTTTAAAATGCACGTGCGTTAACAAATAATCGTGAAAACGTATTGTATATTATTACTGTTAAATGTTTAAATTACGATATAATAATATAACCCGGACAATATATATAATATTATACAACTAACTCCTTTTTATTGGTATCAAATAGTCCGTATATAATTAATATTCACAACTCGATCAAATATATAGGTAGGTATATCCAAACGTGTTTCATTAACAATAAGTGTACGAATTTTATTACGGGCAAAATAAAAAAAAAAAAGAAGAAAAATCAGAAATATTTTCATTTTTCAGTCATCTATCATTTTTCATCTATCTATCAAGTTGGACGCGTGCATATTGTGTACGATACACCAGCTATTACACTGCCGGAATGATATTATCACAGTAACACTTTGGATTTATTATTATTTTTTTTTGATAAAAAATTGACGATGAATTATGATAACACTTGACTTACTGCCTTATAGCGTGTGTGTACTTCAACACGGCATACGCACATATATATTTATATATTTATATATATATATATATATATATTATAGAATATAACGTGCCACATTCTCAACAAACGTAACGGTATTACACACCTACTCTTCAATTGGTTCTCAAACTAATTAAAATAAAATTCGTATTTATCATTTCTACATAAACATTAAACGGTTCGATGAATGATAAGATATTTAATCGTTATACATATTATATGTAGGTATATAACGCCATTATTTAGAAGAATATCGAACAGATATAATATGCGATCGAAATTAATTATTTAATGGCGTGTGATATACTATAATTACATACCTATCCGGAAATACGTACAAGACGAAATATAAACATAAATTTCAAGGCGTACATAAAAATAATGTTATGCCGGTAATTATTGTATAATTGCAAAATAAAAATGTAGTAAACGGATTGGAATTATTGTAATTGAATGGAGCGCGCGACAGAATATTATATATTATATTATATAGAGACCACTGGCCGCGATGACAGTGGTCAGCCGCGGTCGACCCACTGGCCCATAACTTCGAGACGCGTATTAGTATAATATACAATATATTTTCATATTCTTATTCCTTCCTGTATATTATGTGTAATATGTAGAATATGATTCTAGAACCCGACCTATTGGCAAAATAGCATTTGTATATTAAGTACGTATTAAAACCCAACGATATAATAAAATAAAGCTAATGCGTTTTTAATTATTTTCGCGAGTTCCATTAGTTAAGGTACCTACCTAGGTATATTACATCGTACAAATATTTGTCTAAATTAATATATTCCGCTTTACATAATTTATACATATTCGAGCTGTTTGTTCTATTGTGCAAACGCGCGACGCAAAGTCGAAAATAAAATAATATCTTCGTTTTGGTTTTTTTTTTAACTTTTTCAAAATTTGAAATTAAATATCGATAAACGCGTTGCGCGAGAAACAAAAAAACAATTCATTATCGAGATATCGACGATTTTTCCGGATCCAAAATCTGAACCGGATGAAAGAGTTGGAGATTTTTATCTGTAATATATAACCTATAGGCACCTTACAATATACGAGCGCCGATCATTATTATAATAGCATAAATGTCACCTGCTGGCGCGGGAACCTAGGTCCGGGAAGCCGTACACAACGACCGTATATTACACACGCAAAACACACAAACCAAAAACGCATATTAATTAGTGGACCATTATAATAGTGTTTAGGCGTTACGTTGACGGAATGTCCCCGAAGTCAAGTCGGCTGTATTACAATATTTAAGCACATATATTATTATGTTATAATAATATCTCGAGGGCTATTGGATATTTGGGTATCGACATTTTCTTCGGTGAACACTCTCTGTATATAGGTATACATAAACATACCTACTACAATGTGCAAACGCAGAGAGGCGCATAATAATACATGAAACGATACCAAATACTACGTAACGTATTACAGCTGGACACATGAATAATTAATTGACGGATACGATTTACATCTTTGGCGTATATAGGTACGACGTTTTTATATGGACTCGGTAAACGGTTTAACCGTATACTTATATGTGTGAAAATGTCGATGTGTCATATACGAGTAGGTACTTACGTAGTCGTTCTGTTTTTCACCCTAAATACGGAACCTAATAAAAATTCGGTCGTTAAAGTCTCCGGTCAAAAGCAATATATATATATATATATTATTATTATTATTATTATTATTATTATTATTAGACATTAGTGATTCGCACGATGGTAAATATATATTATACACGGAAGCTTTTGTAGGTATAGGTAGACAAATATATTATATATAGGTATATACGGAATTATGTACATTCATGTTAAACATATGTTGTTTATATTAATAATATGATGGGAAGTATATATATATATATATATATACGCGTAAAATAAAGAAAATACTCATGCAACTGCATCTATAGGTATACAAGTCAAGTTCGACATAAATATAATATAAATAGAGATATAATTTGGGCGATAAAAAAAAAAAATATATCTTTATATATAAAAGCTCAAAATTTTGTTGTTGTTGTTTTTATTTTTATTGGTTTTAAGGTCACGAGAGTAAAGTTCCGGAAGAATGTGTTTTAAATCACCGACGAAAAAAAAATGTAATTCCAATGTTTGTTGATATATATGAATTTACCTGTTGATCATTAAAGGACGAGTCTTCGTCGACGGTCATTCAGCCCGAGAAAAAATTATCAAAAATAATAGCTATTTTTCACAAAGTCGTAGGTAGATATTTGTTTATCGAAATAATATAATTTTATAAAATAAGAAGTTTTTTTTCGAATTTGTTCACACCTGAAAAGACAGAAAAAAATCGGCCGCGGATCTTTTGTATATATAGGTATAATTTTTAGGAGCCTAAGTATGATGAGAATCGACTATTGTATATAATATAGGATAACATAATATGCAGAAAGGAATATAATATATGACTATAACGCTGCACTGCAAGGAAAATATGAAAGCATATATGGGGAGGTGTTAACTGCCGCGGGGACATTTTGCAAATGAAATGTAGTAAACGTACAACGTGTTCCGAGCGTTTTGAGCCGGAAATTTCGAACAATGAAACGAACAAATCATATTACATCAGCTCATATAATATATAAGAGGAACATATTATATTGGCAGTGCAGAAATAAAAGTTATGGTTTTCTTTTTTTTTTTTTTTATAAATATGTATATATAAAAAAAAAAAAAAAACGAATAAATACAGACGTTCGGAACACGCTGTTTATTTCTGAACGCTACAGCGTGTATAATATTAGGTATGTTTTAAGGCTAAAATAATCGAGCTTACTGTTACAGCAATCAAAAGTAATCAACGTGGGTTTTTCGTAAACAATCGTAGGGCAGGTTAGGTATATTCGCCAAGTATAAATTCGTCAAAGTCGCTCGTACTGTTGCTGCTGCTGTTGCTGCTGCAGGTACCATATACAATACGCACTTATATCTCGCGCACTTCACAATACAAATGATACGACGGCGAGATGATATATTTTACCGGCGCACTTGAATATACGACAAAAAAAAAAAATAAATTGAATCAATAAAATTTTTCGGAAAACAAAATTATATAATCATAATAATAATTACACCGAAAAAAAATTAATGGAGCAGAAAAAAAAAAAAAAAAAAAAAAAACAGTAAAAAACGCAGGAAAAATTATATGGAGATTATTAAGTATATATTATATAATATATAACGATGTGTAGTCGAAAAAACTAATGAGTACGACAAACAATAATAAAACGGTTGAAATAATTTTTAAGTATAAAATCTGTCCAAAAAATTTCTTCGACCACTATACAATATATTAGAATATTGTCGGCGTATAAATCCACGTCCGGCGCGTCCGCGAGATACTGTGCGCACACCGAGTGTATTGACGCGTATGCGCGTGCACACGACGGCCGCCTGTCCACCAAGAGAGCGGGGCCTCCGCTCCGGTGGGGGGGGTCTTCGCCGTAGGGTGGGGCGCACCGTCTCACCGGTTCGCGTGTACTCGCGTGCGCGCGCGCGTGAGTGTGTCTGTGCGTGTGTGTGTGTGTGTGTATAACGCACCTATACACACGCTACGGTACACAGTGGGGGGGTGAGGAAGGGGGTTAAAAATACGGCGGCCCGTTTGTTCCTTTTTTTCAATCCTACCCAGGTATACCGCGCGTTCTACCTGTTCCGCGGCGGAACCGGTCCCCCTTATTGGTAGAAGTCGCGAGCCGGTGCGCGCGCGCGCACGCGGCGTTACACTAACCTAGTTATAGAAGAATAATACTATACATTATAATATATACATGTACACGCGGGGCAATGACGCCACACCGCCGCGCCGCGCCACCGGCCGGCCGCCGTCGGCGTACACCTGACGCGAAGACGATACGGCGGCGGCGGCGATGGACGGCGCGGATAGACGGTGACGACCGCGGCGTGTGGCGCGGGGTCGTTCTCCTCACGAAATAATAATTGTCCTTCAACTTGTGCGGCGTTTTGATATATATATATGTATTATTATTATAATATATTCTCGTACGCTTCGCGGCTGAAGCGCGCGCGAGCGTATGTACTTTGGCCCGAGAACACGCCGAGAAGAAACCGGAAATTAATACTATTCGTACGGATGCGTTTTCGATACGGCCCGGTTAGACCTATTGAAGAGCTGTCACGGGTAGCAAATTTTATCGGGTAACAGCGGTATACCTGGGTACCGGGTAATTTTCATTAACTGTTACCCTGCCTGCCGGATACTTGGTTGGGTGTTTTTTTTTTTTTTTTAGTGCTGAGCATTCCTTTGACCAATCCGTAATCCGGATTAAAATATACAATCCGGATTGTAAATATAATCAGGATTGTGGGTATATAATCCGCCAATATAATAGTCAACTTATGGACAGTGGCGGGTTTCAGGGGGCTTGATAGGGCGATCGCGCACCCCCCCCCCCACTCGCTCCCATGGACCGTGCTTTTTTTGTATTACCTATTGCATTTACGAAATGTCACCAAAATTTTGGAAAAATACATCAATGCCATTTGTTAGATAAAGACGGTAATATTATTCTTAATCCACAAATATGATAAAACGTCAATGAATGATTTCCCCCCGTGACCGTCCGTATTGCCCGTTTATTCTACGACCGTTTTTACTTTCCGTTTTCCCGGTCCGAACGCATGAAAACACAAAATTAGGATCTTAGGAGCGTGCGGGTTGTGGTCGGTCTTCGCTGAGTTACCGCCGTCGTATTTTCTCATCAAAATTCTTATCTTTTCTTATCGTCGTATACTCGCACCGACCTCGAACCAAAATAATATTCTGTGCTTCCCGTCTCCCGGTTCGCTGATCTTAATTGATAGATGTTCTGCGCCTCTGTGGTATTAGCATAGTAAATTTATTATTTTTCATATTTACTATACCTAAGTATCACTCACATTTCGTTTATATTGCAAAATTTATTATTTTTAAATTAAACGCAAAGAAATAACAGGACCTCTAGATTTTTTTTTAGAAAAATTAAATAAATATAATATTATATTTATTGTTTATATTTTTCCCATCTTTTAGTATGAAATTTTGAATTTACCAATGATATACAAATTCAGTATATTATGGTATTATATTATTATTCTAAACTAAAATGTTTAATTATACATTTAAATAAATACATATAATATATAAGAGGTAAATTAAAGTATTGAATTAAAAATTTTTTTTTAAATTCTTTATTATATTCTGTTAGTTTAGATATGTGTATTTTACAAAACGATATACAGGTACAATCTTGACATGACATTTATAGTTTCTATATATATATATATATTTTTTTTTATATTTATATAATTTAATTATATCTGTAGAATGTATACTAAACTATATTTAATTATTGGTAGATTAAAAGATAGCCTACATTTAGGTACCTTTGTAGGCAGTGGTGCCAAAATATATTTTGTACCGATTCTACTATTCAAAATCATACACCCACCCACCTCAAAGAAAATTTCTTAAAACTTCACTTAAAAAAAAAAAAAAACATTAAATAAGCAAAAAAAAGGTCTTTCATAAAATTGCAAAAGTATGCCAACCATCGACCCATTAATCTCTAAATTTCATATATATTTAAATATATTTAAATATAGTCTTGGTAACTGAAAAAATATAAGTAATATTAAATTAAGTTGAGTTTTAAGTACTTAAATTAAGTTTTTAAAAATTCGCCACTCCCCCTTAGATGACCTCTAGAACCGCCACTGCTTATAGGAAAGTTTAATACAATGGAAATGGTTAACATGTATTTCGATCGTGGTTGTTTTTATCATTTGTTTGTTTTGCGCGTATTCCACAAAAGTTGTAAAATATTTTCCAGTGATATCTCGAATCAGTGATAACGATAATCATGTAATTCGAATTCACCGTGTAATCCGTTAATCCGGATTGCTTTTGTAATCCGGATTAAACGGATTATAGCATATTTATCGATCTGGATCGATCCAGATTAGTTATCCGGAAACGGATTGATCCGGATTAGGTGCTCAGCACTAGTATTTTTACTGGCCGGGTACTTGACATTAGCTGGGTATTTATAATTAAAATAACAAAAGCTGAGAAGTAAATTGTAATTTTTGTCATTAGTGTCCATAGTAAGAAAAAAAAGATATGTACTTCATAGCATATTATATTATATACCTAAATTCACCCTCTCATAATTACGGAGAAAACTAAAGTATAATTTATCAATTGGTGATTCAAACTGCTCAACTATTTTCGGAGCAGGTTTCTTGTTTCTTAAATTTTGAGAAAAAACAAGGAAATTATATATTTTTTTAGGTTAATTTAAAAGCTGGGTACCCGCAAAGATTTTTGTTTAGCTTGTCCCAGGTACCAAGTATCAAAAAATATGCCGGGTACCGGGTATTAAACGGGTACTCGCGATAGCTCTAGTACATATATGTACTTATCTACTAGACTACTATAATAGAGAACGTAATAATTATTATAGGGAACGGATTTATATTATGCACCGAAAACCCCTCAAAATATGCATTTGAGAATACTATAATATGCTACAAATTATGCATTTGATATTATGCAAAAACGGTTTAAACGGTTAAAAATACGCGAAATGAAATTGGCGTTATTTTAATAAAAACGATACGAATCATGTACATTTCTTGTCGGATAAAGTTAATTTCATTATACCCGGGAAAGTTGTTAGGTACTTGTAGTTTTAAAAAGCTATTATACACATTTTTATAGCTGGAAATAGGAACACGTGAAAATATAAGAAAAAAATAAAATATGTGTTAAAAATGTAAAAAATATTTACTAAAAAAATGACAAATATGCATTAAATATGCAAAATATGCAAAATAAAATTGTTGTTATTTTAATAAGAATGAAATATATCGTGCACATTTCTTATCAAATTTCAAATAGCTTATTCTAATGAATATATGCGTTTGCATATAAATCCGTTTCCTATATAATAATCATATTATACTATGTATTAGGTACCTCAGGTATCTGCAGTAAATTTTATTTAATGTATAAATATTTCAGAGATCGTCTACATACTATCGTTTTTTACGGGGCTGATGTATAGGACATTTTTAGAGATATAAAAACATAACAATTTAATATTGTTTGTCCCATGCATCCACCACTATTTTTTTATTGTTGTATAATCACGATATTATACAGGTATTAGGTATGTAAATTAATTGCAGGAAATAGTCAGTAGCCCTTTGATATATTGTGCGAATATTTTACTACATTTTTTTTAAATAAAATATATGACTAATGGCCTCTGTAGTTTTTGCATAATTTCAAAAAAAAAAAAAATATTTCAAAAATCGTCAACATTTTTTTTTGTTTTTATTTTTTCTAAAAATTTGAAAATTACTATTTTATAGAGTTATCGATAATATTATTGAGAAAAATTTGTATTGAATTTGGTTGAATTTTGAATGAATGAGAGCAATTCATAATTTCAAAAATATAGCAAAATATTGCAAAATTTTAGCTATGCCAGTATTAAAAAGTGTGAAAAATGTACAATTTTGCTGTATTTTTGGAATTATGAATTTCATTTATTCCAAATTCAACAACATTTTTTCTCAATATTATCGATAAATAATTCTATAAAATGGCTACTTTCCAATATTTCGTAAATCATGCGAAAACAGAGGTCAATAGTCATATATTTTATTTAAAAAAATGCGAAAAAAATATTCGCACACCATCAAAATTAAGGCTACTGACTGTATGTATATATTTTTTTAAAAACCAAATTTTCGTAAAACTGTTAAAATGGATTTTTGAAATAATTTTAGAGTAAAAACACTTATTATGAAATCAATAAAGGACAACGTATTGGAGTGAACCTTATTTCAAGTTTTAATTAATTAATTAAAAAGTAATTTAGGTATTGTAAATTTAAAAAAAAATCGATTTTCGTTACATTTTTAAACTTTAATAACTTTTTTTAAGGTAATAAATTAAGAATCCTAAATGAGGTTCACACCAACATTTCGTCTTCTATCGATTCAATAGTATTTTAACTCTAAAAACCCTTCAAGAATACGTTTTAACAGTTTTGCGTAAACATGTTTTTATCGTTGAAAATCATCCGTGGAACTTCCTCTTAACGGACTACACACTATGATTTGGTCGGTCCGACCGTCGCCTTGACCAAATCAGGTGCTGCCTACACACGACGCGACCTACGACACGACTTTGTGGCGGTCAGATAGTTGGATGGCCTCCTAACATCACCCGACAGACCTGTCGGATGACACATCTACAAAGAACCGTAGCAACTGAATGTTGCACCCGTGGCAAATCTTCAAAACGCGTTCATTTCGTTTAAACACGAAATTATAAGATAACAGTTTTTTTTTTTTTTTTTTATTAATGAGCTATATTTTTTCTGTACTATGTATAGTAACTTTATATATGCTAAACTGATTTCTTCAATCAATATCTCTATTCCTTATTTACAAAAAACCATGACTACCTATTAGTTAGGTAATTTATACCTAAATGTAATTTGATTTTAGAAAATCTCCGGTCTGTTCAAATTGAAAGATTAGGATAATGTTAATAAATACTATTTCTTTAGAATAAATAGTATAATATCAACGAGTAGTGTTGGTATTAATTATGTAAAATAAATCGAAAAATTATTTTTACATTCCTGATTAAATTTGGTTTTGGAAAATGGATATAAAATATAAATGCATGTATTCATATTTTATATCCATTAAATGATTTAATAAAGACTGGTCGAAAATTTGTTCACAGAAAAAAAATGCAATAATTAAAAACCTTATTGTAAAAAACTAGCTTCCTCATTCCGCTCAGAGTCTAAAAGATTTAGAGTAATACCTCACCTACTTTTTATTCTCCTTTGCTTTGTCTGCCAACTATTTTGAGTTCGACCATCCTAATCATCAACTTCACATTCTTCCTTTTATAATACAATATTGGATTGACTTCGGCGTTTTTCAATGACGTTCTACAAATATTCTATTATTTCTATTGATAGAAAATTCAGAACATCTCCAAAATTAACCTTTTAAAAAATGAAGTTAATTTTTAAGTTTAAGATCTGAGGTTTTGACATTAAGAAAGCCGTCCTTCAATCACGGTTAAAAATTTTAAACGATATAAATGTTTTTGAATCCTGTATGAATATTAAAATTTTTAGATGAAAATTTGCATACAGCGCCGCCCGAAATTTGAGGATTGCTCAACTGAACTGTTTTTTAATGTATTTCCATCGATTTGGGATATTTTATAAAACATTTTATTTTGACCTCTTTTCTACAATCTTCCAAATTATTCATTTTTGAAGAATTGTTTACCAATATACATTAATTCAAGGGCGAACGCAGGAAATAATTTTTTTTTTTTTTTGGGGCGGGGGGTGTTTTCTGAAAATGTTTTAATTTTATATTTTTATAAATGAATCATATTATAGAATCAAACTACCTATATATTATTTATTATTATATATTTTATAATAAATAATTTTAGAAGGTGCTAAAGTTAGACAAAATAATTTTCAAAATTTAAAAATGTACCTCTATTACTTATAATAGGTATATATATGTTTGAATGTTATACTTAGGTATAGAAATTGATGTAGGTACTTATTATAAATTAGGTAGAATGTATTGAAATATGTAATCGAAGTTTGTCATCGAAAAATTACCAGATCACAACCGTTTTAAGTTTAAAACCAATTTTTTTTTGCCGTTATAATTTTTAAAAACTGCAGGTATATATAATAAAATTAGTTAGTAAAATTAATTATCATCAGATAGAACTTTTTAGTCATTTTGTTAAACCATCATGATTATATAGATTCAAAATTGATAGAGTTACCTACAGATGTTTCAAATATAAAAACGGTTTTACAAATTTGAAACAATGTGAAAATGAGAAAAGTTAAAAAAATTTGAATAAATATGTGGTATATATAAAAATAGAATCATGTTAAATTATTAATAAATTAAAAATTTTGGGAAAAAACGGCAAAAAGAAACGGGATTTCGGTATAACAAGATTCAGCGAACCAGGCCTAAATCACATTTTTTTATTTATAAAAACGATGGTAGGTACATTTATAATTTAAAGGAGAGATTTATTTTCGATAATTTATAAAAATCTATTTTACCGGACACCATTTTGTGGTCTTGTTTTTGTTTTGAATTCATATTATTTTTTCTTCCGTTCCCGAATATGCTAGAACAAAATTGAAACAATTAAACGGTTAAAAATTATTAGCTGTTTGAAACTGGCTGATTTTGCATACAACCAGTGGCGTCATTTCAGTATTTGAAAGGAAGGAGTAAACGTTTTGACCAGCCCAAATAACTAAAAACAAAACCGATCGCTATGCTCGCCAACTTCTTCCCGCGTACATTTTATTTCAGTAAAATTACCATCTTACTTAATTTTATATTTACTATCATAGGTAAAAATAGCCTAATTTTTCGGGGAGAACATTGACAAAAAACGAGGCGAGAGATTAAATAAATATAGTATCTATACCTAGTTGATCGGGACTTGTTTGGGCCGGGCACTATAGAATAGATATACGGAAATTAAATATATAGGTAGTAGAAATCAACACTAAAGAACATTATCAAATAAATAGCTAGTTCTGTGATAAAAGTAAAGTAAATACAGTATAGGTACATGCAGAGCTGTTCCGAGGGGGAGGGGGATGTCTCAGCCCCTAACTTCGGAAAGCAGTCGGCAAAATTGAGTTCAATCGGCAAATAGCAGAAAAAGTCGATGGCCTTTTTTTTTTGCTTATTCATGCTTTGAATAAAGTATTTTGGAATTTTGTCGGGAAATTATGCAGCAATGAAGTATTTTTCGGAATTTTAAGTGGGCAAACTGTTTTTATTTGGCTTATTTTATGCTCTTTATACTATTTTTTTTCACATTTTCATACCTCCACCCAAAAATGTTTCTTTGGGACGGCCCTGGGTACATGAAGTGTATATATTACACAGCACAGTGTTGACGGTGCTTTTATGCCCGTTGCTAGTGTATAAGCAATAGTTACGTGTCGGTTTAGCGCGGTAAAAAATCAAAGCGTCAAAATTTCGCTTTAGGGCGGCAAAATTAAAATATGAATATTAACAATAGAACGACCATCACGTATTTTTGTTATATAATCGGGGAAAAAAATTGATGACATTTTTTTTTGCCTATTTATGTTTTTAAAGACGGCATTAAAATTTTATCTTTAGGGCGGAAAACATCTAGCGACGGGCCTGAGTGCCATCATAGCGTTCGGGTTATAATTTGTTTTCTCAATATGTCGATATTTATGGAAATCAATAAGTAAAATAATTATTAATAGACTATCGATAGGTTCCTATTATGAGTTTTAACCATACTATTGATAGCGCCTATCGATCGATTTTAACATTATTATTTATTTTACCAGTAGGTACATCCATCATGCGCCTCGAGCACATGCATGTAATTACTGTACGGCATACTCCATTATAATTAAGTTATTTATTAGCACGAAATAGCACATAAATAGCCCGACACCGGCCCGCTGCCAACAAGACAGGGGAATGCCCACCCTGCACCTCCACCAAAAATGACGCCGCTGCATATACAATAGGCGTGTTTTCGCGATTAACCAAGTTACCTATGTTATTTTGTCTTATCCGTAATCAAACATAATAACCATTTCATTTGATCGGTTATAAATTATTATAACCAAAACTGATTGTTTATAAAATTCAATAACCAAATTACATTTGCCGGTTAATTGCGAAAACACGGCTGATAATTCTAGTAGGTATAATAGTTATGTTTTGTGCATTCATTATCCATCTCTTGCACCATCGTAGAATAGCACCACGGATTACATTGAATAAGGACACTGTATAAGTATAAAATATATAAGAGAGGTTGTATAAATAACACGGAAAATAATATTTATAAACTATATTATAATATAATATGATGAAAATACAATATCAAAAACGCTAATATTTTGGAAAATTGAATAATAAAAATCCGGAAATAGAATTTTCTTAGAATTAATAGAAAAATAGATAAACTTTAAAATCTTGAACACAAAAAAAGGACAATATATTATATACTCAAATAGGTATTGAAAATAAACAATTGAATACTAAATATTTTGAAAATAATGCTAATTTTTTAGAATGTGAAAACATGAAACGTGAAAAAAATGTACACCAATAATTTTCTTCAATAAAGCATTCAGTACAAAAACATACAATAGTAGCGCATGGATTCCGATGACGATGTCACGAAACATTGATTCGGGCAGTATCAAATGGCCCCTAATATAGTCCTATTTACAATTCGAATCAATAGGTATTTATTGGATTAAAAAATTTGATCCTACCCGAAAGACGCTGGGCGGATTTCTTTCTTTTACGTCGGAATGTAAATTTTTTAAGAACTGTGCGTTTTGTGTAGAACTGCTCTTTAGTGCGAGCCCCGCATAAGATCTTATATTTTTATATTAAATCATTTAACATGGGTACTACGTAGTACCTACCATTTACCATAAGTCCATAACCGCATTAGAAAAAAAAAACAAAAATTGTATTACATTAAAAGTCAATATTATAAACCTTCTTCCCTGCATAATTTGAAATTAGGTATACGTACATAAATAAAAGGAAAAATTAATAAATCTTTTATTTAACACCTTGTATATTTTATATGATGAAAAAAAAAGTTTACATAGGTCCAACTTGGGGAAGTTTAATGCCCGTATGCATAGTATACCCCATAAGAAACAATTATGTAAAACATGACAAATGGGTATTTTATATTTGCATTGCACAGTGTTATTTATGAGCTAGATGTCCCACTAACTTATATATAAAGTAATGCGCTTAAATTCCATCATATGAGTCTTATGTAATACATTATGTGTTGATTTTTTAGTGATAATTCAGTTAATTATTATTATAATTTATTTAGTTTTTAGTTTTCTTAACTTAATATAGGTATCTGTAATAAAATGTATATATAAGTATTATATTTTAATCATATTTTATGCTTACATTTTTGAATTTTTATTTTTTTTAAATTTTATTAATATTATTATTATTAGGTATAGAACTTCTATTTATTCTATTATTGTACTTACTTGAATAATTATATCAATAATAACAGTAATATTAGATATATTTCTTTAAAATGTATTAATAAACACAGGTAAGGTAGTTATTAGGAATATATATCGTAAATTTTTATATCAAAATATTTTAATAGATTTTTTTATATAATAATAAAAATACGGAAGATAATAACTGAAAAGGAAACGAAATTTATTAAAACAAAAGAAAGATAATTAAATTTGACGAAAAAAGGAAACAATTTTTCGTATCGAAAAGTCAGTGTAGTCAGTACCACAATTTAAGATCTTAAATCGTGGTCAGTACACACCACACAGTAATATAGAGGGATTGTTGTATATCTCACCCGTATTCCAAGTTGTCATGAGCAAATGTAAAATATCATATCTTTCATAAATTTTAATATACAAATTTGAAAATGCCTAGTTGTTTTCTTTGTAATAGAACGAAAATTTGTTTTGATTTGACGGGAGTTTAAAAATATGTGGAACTAGAGACGGATATCTGAACGATTTGGGGTCCTAGAAGTTAGAACTGATTGAAATGACACGAAACGAAAGAAACAAATTTATATTTTATACACTGTCGGCCGTAATTATGTAATTGTTATCATAATAAACGTTATCAATAATTATTATCAGTCATAAAGTAATTAATGTATTCCACTATATTAAGATATTATTATTATACTATTATTAAGATTGCTTAGGTTCTTTTCAAAATTGAAAATCTAATCATTTTTAGAATGAATATTTAAGTAGATAAAAGTAGTTAAAAATAATTGTCCTTTTGGGTTTTAGTGTAATTAGGATATAACACCATATTATACTACTTACCAGTATAGGTATATTTATTTTAGCATTAACATTGGAAGCAATTTGATTTATTTAATCATTATTTTCATTAATTAAATAAATAAACTTATACATACAATTTCGATTCTTCATCATTTTTACAATTGATTCAAAAATATTTGTTAAAATTAATAACTTTTTCATTTGGTGAAATTATCGTATCATATATTTTCATAGAGATAAAAGTAAATTGATATAATTTTGACACCCATTACCATGACCTAAGTTAGACGGTTTTACGGTATTTATAATTAATTCGACGATGACGTGTCTGCTTTTGAGTATTAATTATTAATAGTATCTCTTCATAGTGTTGACTTTAAATAAATTAAGAGCAACGGTACCATTTAAATTTTCATAATCACGATCATCAGAATTATTTGAACAATTACATTGTAAAATATGAGTTATCATTCGAATAAATATAAAATATAATTTTAGCAAAGATTGATATTTCAACATAGGTAGGTAATTAATGTATATAACTATAATCTATTTACTATAAAGCTTATGTATAAACGAATCAAAATAAATAATTAATAATTGCACTTACTATTAGATCCAATTGACCAAATGTATCAAAAGCCATGATAATTGTTTACTTTTGTTGTGTTTTCCGATGATATTATATATGAAGGTAAATAAATGTACAAATATGTCCGTTGTTGCAGTTCGTCTACGGTTTACATCGATATAAGCGCGTTAAGTATTTGTGTTTTGTAGTACCTAATGTAACAAAATATAATATTATCAATTTATGGTAGTTAGGTACCTATTACATTATTTCAATTTTGTATGTAATATATATAATATATATATTTCTTATATTTAGTACCTATTGCATTTTGTATACATTTTCATGTACTCTTTGATAACGAATTTTATGCTGGTATTATCTAGTTACATTATAAATATCTATGGGTACAATAAATAATAATTATACGGATATTTTATTGTTGGTAAATATAAAATCATTAATATAAGCAAGGTGGATTGAATATAAATTTTAATTCTGTGGTATCATGTTATTTTGGTGTAATTTAATGATAACATAGACAAAAATGATAAAAAATAAAAAAAAAAAAAAAAACGGCGAGTTCATGGTGTAGAAAGTAATTACGATTTCGTAATCAGTTACAAAAATGAAAAACCTACTCTATGGGCTGTACCTGTGTGTCAGCGGTCGGGTGTTCCCCGGTTGTAGACTTTAGTAGGTAGGTATTTTTTTAGTTTTGCGCTTTGTCTTTTACAGTGTTTAATCATTATGGATCATAAAAGGCTAAGTGATGCCGGTTATTGAAAAATGAAAAAACGCTATTATAGGTATTATTTCGAAACAAAACAAAAAAATAGTCAATGTTTTTCGGTTGGAACCGCAAGCTCCTGGATCAAATATTACGGGTGAGTTACCATCATTTAATTAGTTATAAATCAATTTTTGATTAGTATTTTGCATTTATATTATGTAGGTATACCGAATCTTCGTTTTGAAGTTTACACGGAAATTTTACTCGGTTTTATTTATGATTCTAATTAGTAACACTTTAGATATAATGTACCTATACCTCCTGTTGCAGGCTATTATAGGTATATCAAATAATTACCTATATGTAGACATTGGTGATCCGTCACCACTAGAATCTGAATGTGCGCTAATACCACCATTGGTGTAGGTAATGACTACAAACTAGTTCAGCTAATAATTATTATATATAGCTATATATATAATAAATGGTATTACTAATATGTTACGAATACAAAGATCCGTAAGAGTGTATTATATATTTATATTTAGTAGTTTTGTAAAGAATACTTTTAGAATTTTTTTTTTATAAATTATATCAGCTATGATAATTGGTAGGTATAGTAGGTATAAATACTTATTCATGGACCTTTGAATGAACAAGTTTAAACTAACACCGTTCGAGATGCAGGAACGAGATGCAGGAAAAAGTTACATTTTTGTTTGAATAATTTTTTTTTTTTTTAATTTAGTTTATTTTTTCAACGAACTTAAACTTAATTTTGGTAGTTAATTTTGCTTAAAAAATTCAATAGTATTTAATAATGATTTTTTTCACATAATTTTTACAAATTGTAGATGCTTAGCCAAGCAAGGAATATATTAGTTTTACAGTGATGTAAATGATAGTAATTTATAGTTAATATTTCGGATTTACCAAGATTTTTACGTTCAATATATAGTTTTTTTTTTTTTTTTAATTTTTAGGGTTCCTAATTTTCAGCATAGATTTTCCATGAATTATTTTAAATCATTCTACATATCCAATTTAAATTATATTTTCATTCGATTATATTCAAAAAAACATTTTTCCATTTAAATATTTTCTGAAACAATTGTCTTTTCAGTTTTCAAATATATTATAGTTCCAACAAATTACTTATATATATATATATATGCGTTCACATATAATATGTACTTATATCAATAAGATGGACACTACTACTTAAAATTAAACGTGTGAGAGCTAACAATATTTGTGCTAAAAATTCAGGACAATCCACGACTTCGTCATTATACCTAACCTTATATATAGTTTATATATAAAACTATAAAAGTAGTATTATTATATTCGCATTTGTTTTAAAATATGTTCCGAAATAATTCTTAAAGGATTTTTACAGGTTTTCTGTTCCCTTCATCTCGTATATATAGCTATGTAAATTTTGGTGTTTTATCTTATCCAGTTTTATTAATAATTATTAATTATATAAATTCTCTTGATTTAGTTTATATTATATTATTTATATTAATTTACTTTAAATTCTGAGTGGAGTTAAAGATCACTTAATTTTAAAATGATTATTGACTATTGTTATAATTAATGTTTAATGATTATTATTATAAGGCATACTTATAAAGCATAATGTTCATTTTATTTACTTATCTGAAAACAACTTTTCGAGTAGAAGAAGACGAGTAGGAGCATTAAAACCTTATTAATAAAAATTCGCTATATATGGTACTTTCAAAAGGTCATTTTAGAATTTGAGCGAAATACCTAAAGCATTTATTGGTTTTATAATGATGTTTATTTATACGGAAATACTTATCGGGTAGAAGGAGTCGAGTATGACTTCTAGAGTAAACTGTAGCTGTTTTGATAGCAATTTGTTCTAGATATTTTTTTAAATTTTTCTTAGGTAAATTTTTATAAATGGAAAAATAATAAATAATGTTGCGGTAGTTACTATGTATTACTAAAATAAATAATTTATAGGGACACCATAAAATTTCAGAATTAAAAAAAAATTTTTACATTATACTTAGCTCAAACTCGTTTTATAGAATGCAATGATTTATATCAAATTTAATATATCTACTACCAGTATACTATCCAACGCGCAAAATGCATCCATTCCCTACTGCCGCCTTTTAACCATTTCCCCAATATTTTTCTTGAACCTAAAATAAAACTATATTGATTATAACGAGTTATCAATTGTTAATAAATAAAGTAGTCATAGACTATATATAGTAACCGATTTACTATAATAATAATATGACCTCATACATTTTTGAATTTCTTTTACCAATTTTTAATTTTTCATTACACCGAGATTCACTTAGAATTTTATTGATATAAAAATTTTATAATTACTTTTAAATTCAACATTTCCACTAAGTGTATCCATTCCCTACTGACCGGATTATTTCTTTAACTATTCATCGATGTCATAGAACGTAATATATATAGGTATAGGTTACTAGATAGTGGTTAGGTATAGTTTGTCGGAAAATTCGCTTCATCGAACCACGCATAATCCACGGAATCGAAATTCGTGGATTATTTCAAGCAATCTATGTCTAATTCTAAATCTTGTTCGATTGCTTGGACCGTGACGTGATCAAAATGCGGGGAAATGGCGCCTATGAGGAAAAATGAAAGTCATCAGTGAAAACACACAACACAAATTTGTGCTCGAAATATATTTATTAAAATTTTGTTACGATTTAAAAAAAAAAAAAATTCAAGAGCACAAACTAGTATTTTTGTCTTAGTAGGTACCTTATTATTTTCCCCCTTGATTTATATTTTATAACGTTTCCAATCTACTATTAGTATAAGTTTATATTAAAAATATATTTTTCCTATACTAGGAATAATTTAATGTCGAATGTATTGTATATATTACCTAGGTATATAGTTATAATATATTGTAACTTAGAAAATAACAATCTTCCTCTCCTTTTAGATTCTTCTTCTACACCTTCACCTACCGATATAATTTATATACTTGTATGTATTATACGAGTATACATGAGTCATACGTATATTATCTACACATAATCACGAATGACTTATACATACCTAATATTATATAGCCTATTCTCTATACAAATCCGACAGATACGTTTAGAGACATTCAAATTTTATGATTTACTAAAAATATTGTACATATTTTATATTATTATTTTTTAATTAAAAAGGCTATAATTGTATGTATTCTGATATAATACATAAATAAGAATTTGATTTTCTCTCAAATGGCATACATTTTATTTATAAATACAATATATTGAATTGATCACAGAGGAAAAGTATTCACTTTTTCGTGTGTAAACAAATTTAAAAACTAAACATTTCAATTTTTAAAACTAATAACATTATTATGAACAACAATTTATAAGAAATATTTGATAAATTACCGAATACATCAACGTACCATTATGCCACAGGCGAATGTTGTTGTTGACTAAATTATTGTCAACAATACAATATAATATACTATTATTTAACATAAAATTGAGAAACACAAGATATACCTGTTGCCTATAGGAGAATTATTTTAATATAGGTAAATGGACAATTTTATAAGTAATATAATTAACTGTTCATTTATGTTTGATACGTTTCAATATACCTACCAATTGAATTTATGTTTTTTAGTTATACATTTAACGACATGAGCATATAATATAATGTTCTATTTCTAATCTACAATCTTTAAAAACAAGATTCCTATAAGAATTCTATATAAATATATTGTACATAGTAATATAGATCATGTTTTAACTTTTTTTTCTTAATGTTTTTCTGAAGTTATTTTCATCATATTTTATATTCTTTACTGAACACCTAATTTTCAAAAATCAACTATATATCTACATTATTAAAACGTGCTCTTAATAAGCTAAATACATTTAAAAAAATGAATGTATATATAGGTAATAAATGTAAATTGTAATAAAAATAATTATAATATTTATGGATATTTTGCAATCATAAAAATAAACTACCTACCTATATATTTTAACCTATTATTTATATATTATATTTATGATAATAATAATAGAATAAAATAAAGTCGATTTTACCAATTACTATAATAATTTACATGTTTTAATGTATAATGATTTTTTTTAATATCAATATTGGCTCTTCTACAAAAAATTTGGTTTTACTCGTAGGAGTTCATATTTAGATCTATATTTTGTATTATATTATATAGATAACTGCATATTGTGTTAAATTATAGTTGTTATAATATAGTATTAGTTACTAGTTTCCTTAAATATGTACCTATGGGCTATGATATCTAACTTCTTCTTTTCCTTCTTCTTTTCCAATTATTTGAGTCGGCCAAATATGCAAAACTGGGCATTACCGAGTTAAAATTAAGTTAAATATCTCGTTACTTTTTTTTAATTAATTTTTAACTTAATAAGTTACTTTTTTAAAAACCTTAACGTAGTGTAAACTTTAAGTTAACATTTTATAAAAGTATCAAATTAAGTTACATTTTGTTCGAAGAACAATGCAAGTTTTCTGAATGAAGTTTTCAGTTTTTTGTTTTTAATATAGATAATTTTATTATTTATTATTTTTAGCAATAGTAGAGGTGTAATATTAATAAACGTTACTACATATAGTTGTAAAATAACTAATAGTATTCATAGGTGACATGTTTTGAAAAAACACGGGGACTAACATTTTCAGATATTTATATTATAACAATTTTACATTTATAATTATTTTTACATCCTAAATTTTTGAATAACAAGTCTTTTAATGGTTTGTATAAAAGGTTAGAAAAAAACTAACTTTTTATGATATTTATTAAAGGTTCAATATTTGTTTTTATAATTAATAATAATAAAATTTCAATTTTCCATGTTGGGCTAAGTCTAAATCTTAAAAATCCCATAAATGTCTATCCAGTATAGAAAATATGTTGAAGTGGTACTGTTTATTTTATATTAATATTAGTGTAAATACAAAAATATAGGTATCTGAGCAGCTGAAAGTGTTTGCTATTTTTTTAAAAATTTTTTTGTTAATTTCAAATTTTTAATTAAGATGTTACTTTTTTTTTCAAATTTAATAAAAAAAAAATATTAGTAACTTTTAACTTAACTAGGAATTAAAAAAAAATAGTTGACTCGTCCAGCCTTGCAAATATGTATACCTACCAAACTGAAATTTGTAATTAACAATAATGATTAGATTCTAGAATGTATCCTAGTCTGGGGGCGTTATTTCAGTTTTTTTTCGAGTATACGAGTTCTTGGACAGCCCAATTTTTTAACATTTCACAATATTTTATGGCAGCACATCAGAGCATTGGCAGACCACTTTTAAATTAGTGGCGGTGCCGTTGCACACCCTACCTCCCCCCAAATGACACCCCTGTACCTAGTTTATATGTACTCGTGTACTTTACTATATAGTAAAATAGCTGTAATCGCGTATTTTAATTGAACTTAACACATTATTATTTAAAATGCATAAAATTCTGAAAATGCAATCATTTTTAAACCGCTTTCGAATTCGTTTACAAGTTCCATTGAGTATATTATAATATAATACGACATGCCTGCCTGTAACTGATGAGCATATTATTAATAATAATAATAATAATACGTATGAAAGCGTATTCTCATGTTGAATATTATACGAGTACAGTGATGGTGAATACACTTATTACCGTACGTATACCGAAGAAGGAATAAATGATTGATTTCGTCCAACGTTTGTTATATCCTCGAAATAATGACTATATATGATTGCGGATATCATGAATATTGGACACTTTATACTATTTATGTGCAATTAATTTCAGACACATATACATGTATGTGTGCACCCTCGTGGGTCCACTATCAATTTATCATTAAATAGCTCGTGTAGGTACATAATAATATCTAATATAAGTACAGAAGACCGTTCGTTTCCAAGCACGCACGCACGCACACAGACAAATTAATGGTGTGTATTAAATACAGTTATATTTTATGTATAGGAATTATATATTATAGGATATACCACTATTCGTTGCAATACCTATAAAGAATGCTCCGTTGGCGGCATATGATCCTCTGTCCTTCATATAATATATAGGTAGTATATATATATATATACTGTATACACTATACAAATAAAATAAATATATAAGTACTATATTACATACTTTTTGGAAAAATAGATTTTTTTTTTTTTTAAACGTCCAAATTTCATAAATATATACATTTATTATATGCATAATATAATAGGCAATAAATATAATGTTAGATATGTTATATATTATACATATACCTATACCCAAGCAATACGTTTGTATTATAACTAATTGTAATATATAGGAAAAAATCGAATTTTACAAAAATGTTTCGAACAGTACCTACGGGTTTTGGGTCGTGGACCCTATTGGCTAATATTTTTTTTTTCAGTACATAAATAAAAAAAAATATAATGTTTAATTAACATTTTAAATTATAAAAACTTTTCTATTACCAATAATTCAATGGTAGGTACCTATTATAATAGTCAGAGCTCGTAAGTTCATGTACTAAAAAACGCATAAATAAACATGCAACAATGCACTAAAAAAATTCAGAAATATGCATTTATATGCACTAAAAATCTTACTTAAAACTTAAATGCACTTACAACAAACATATCTATCTTGAAAATACAAAAATATAATCTAAAATATAACAAATAAAATTACCATGACGTAATTTATTTGTTTTCATTTTTATAAAATAGCATATTATATGTTTTCCTAATAAAGTGCGAAATATACACTATAAATCCAAAAGAGCTTAGATATGCATTTATAGCGTAATAACTTATAATATACATTTATATGCAAAATAAAATTTTAAATTCTGATTTCTACACGTTTGAATCGGATTTCTATTTCACTTACCATGATGTAGTAGGTATTTAGCACATTTGATATGCAAATGCATCGACTTACAAGCCCTGATAATAATCAATATTTAAAACGGACCATGGAAATAATTTGTAATCCGGTCCTAAAAACTAAAATTATCACTTTAAATAACACTTATAAAATGTATAATTGCTATAAAATAGACATCTTTGAAGTATATGCAATATTGTCCAACTAGATCCAATGACTAATTTTCTATGCCGGAATATAGGCAGTTGTTAAAGTGGAAGAACGGAAGGGAACGTCGTCCCCCTCTTATTTTTGCTTAAGCATAGTAAACTCTATCATAAAGTTTCAAGGGACTTTTTTTTTCAATAACTTAGTCCCCCCAGTAAATATTTTTACTATAACACTGAATATAGGTATATATATATATATATACATAAAATATTTGGAGCACTTCAATTATGCTAAAAATGTTGAGTATAAACATAAATCATTGTAAATTAAATTTCGCCCAGAATCTAAAAAACAATTTTTTTAATAATAAATATTCAGACAAGTACCTATACCTATAACCTAAGTCTAATAAATTGCTTATAAGTTTTTAATTTATATGATTGGTTTATTACTGGAGTGAATCAGAAGCTCATTTAAGGAGGTGGTGAATAGGAACATTTATGGAATAAAGGACTAATCTCCTTTCAAAATCAATTTTACACTTCTAAAATAATAATAAAAAAACTACAAAAAAGGGAGGATTTTCACGTCATTACCCCTCAAATCCTCCATTGGCTTATTATTATAAACGTGTATTAATATAATATTATGATATAACTGCACATTTAAAATATAACAAAAAAAAAAACGTAAATCTGCTTATACTAGATACTATAACGCTACGGCAGGTAAGAGGAAGAGAAATATCTATTTTTTTGTGTCATGGCCACTGAAATCCCCCTTCCTTGAGGTTAAGTCAAAATAACCAATGGTTTGAAGAAATATTTATTACTAACTATAGGTATTCTAATACTAATAACTCAAAAATTTATCTTAGCATTTAAACAATAACAATTTTCAATTGATTTAATTTTAGATTCTGAACATACGCCCGAACGAGGAATACAATTAGCTTTACTATAATACGATTTGTTTTACTTTTATATATGTATATTTATAATATATACTTTTTTGAATAAAAGAAGTCGAGTAAAAAGTGTTTTTAGGTAAAGAGTTTTCTGATATGAAGTTCATTCTATATGGTACTTTAAAGAGTTTATTTTTAGATTTTCCAAGTTTTTTCTTATAAGTGTCAAAAAAACTACCAAAAAAATAACGGAAAATTGTTCAAAATTGAGAAATAATATTATACCGAACTTAGATCAGAATCATTTTTCGGATGCAATCATTTATCTTTTCTTCGAAATATAAAATGATAATACTCCACTTGTCTCTATAGAAGTCTAAATAGTTTTTTTTTTAATGTGATTACTACAATTTGATTGTCTAATCGACATTTGTAAACTAAAGCTGAAAAATGATCAAAATAATTATAATTTATAATTTATTTATTGGTATTTATTTATTATTATTATTATTATTATTATTATTATTTATTGTTTACACACATAGATAATATTTTTAAAATGTAGGTACCAATACGTTTATAAATATTTAATGCATCTAATCTAACATTTTAGATTTTGTATATTATAAATATAATTTCCTTTTTTTTTATACCATCTTCACTTAACAGAAGATTTTTATGAATTGGATAAACTATAAACTGTATTAGTTAATAAATCTATATAAAAGTATAGAACTACGTATATATAGACCTTTTATACCTACATAAATATTATACATCTCGGTCTTATAGAAGATAATCCCAAATGGTCAAATTATAGCTGTAATAATAATATGTAGTTTGATATTAGTAAATCAGTAGAGATACCTATGTGTAAGTTCTTATATTTATATAATTATATATATATAATATTACCTATATAATATATAAATATTAATAATTTTCGATATAAAATAAAACGTCAAATTGACAATTATTTTTATTTTTATTATGATATTAAAATATAAAATTTAATTTGAATCTGATAAAAAAATACTTGTATTATCTACAAAATTCATCGGATACGCCAAAAATGTATTTTGTGACGGTACCAGCTAAACTGAAAATGGGAACCTCTTAATTATTTTGTCTCCCGCGCAATAACGGTATAGACCACGCGTGTGTTTATATATTCTTCCCTCCATGAACAATAACGTGCATGTACCTACTCGCGGTGTGCTAAGGTCATCCTAAGGTATCTATCTATCTCCCTCGTCTCAGAGTCATATTATCGTGGACCGGTAATTATCATCATCTATACGTGACGACCAGATGATAATACACGAAGAATCACTGCCCGTTCCCGTGGCCTAACGCAACAAAAATATTCAGCGAAACTCCAAAGTCATGTATTAATCATGAAACAAACGGTTTTTAACGGTCCCGTTTTCGCATCGTTGGCGTGCTGTCCACGCACGTTAAAGTACGACAAATCCGCAGGCCGCTAAAATATTGCAGGGTCTTATATTATGTACCTACAAAAACAGTCTGAATAATACGGTTTTCGGGAAAACAAAGCAATATACCGTATTCGCGTTCATTACATGCATATAATACTCATTGACGAAAATTTGCATGAAGTTTTACAACATGCCATATATGTAACTATATATATAATATAGGTATTTGCATTTAAAATGTAAATTATATGTATCAACAAGAAAATATCATTTTCTAAACGTCATTAAGATCTACGTACCTATACGTGCATATATTTTTTTGTAAAATCAATGTCTCCGTGCACCAGTAAACAAATGCACGCGATTAATTATTTATTAAACCATAGTCCGTATTGATGATAAAAAAAAAAAAAAAAAAAAAAACTCTGTATAAACACGCCTTCGATACAACTGGTTAATATATGTTTTGGGGACAATGAAAATGATGACTTCTATATTATTATATTGGTACGCGGATCACTTGAACCGTATATATGTTCGCGCAACCATGATAATATAGTTTCCACAGCCGACGAATGTACCTCTTGGTACCTGCCTTCCTATATATTATGATGCATAGTGTTTGTACATGAAAACTTTATTTTTATATTATATAACAAACGAATTTAAACATTTAACGTCGTATTGATTATCGAAAAATAATCGTCTCGGCCATTTTTTTACGAGTTCTGCACTTTGGCAAATATCCCACGTTTATGGAAATATATAATCAATATTTCCTAGACTTGTATTGAAAAAATGAAGCAAAGTAAAAAAAAAAAAAAAACCATTAAAAATTTCCAAAATATACTGCAATCAACTGAATGAAAAAATTACATAAATTTCAATAGGCATATGCATATACTCGTATATATTGTATGGGTTGCCGATATAATCATAAGCACGATTCGCAGACGGGCTAATAAGGAGACTTAAGGTGCGTCCACATTACGTCGATCGACGTCTTTCGATTTGGTCGATTAAAAAAGTTGTATATATAAGTGTAGACGCATCGATTGACGTCGATCGATACTCCAGTCGACGTCGATCGACGTCGACTGTAAACCCATATAAAGTCGGTTTTTATCAAAGGGTTTTGGTAG
>JAIPRL010001291.1:77286-88527 GCA_025469235.1 Pemphigus obesinymphae
GTATTAAGTTTTTTTTAGTTACTAAGTTAATAAAGAATAAATAACATCAGATTTTTATATTTGTTTTATTTTATTTATTAAATATACACATTTATATAAGGGACAGAACTTATGGCTAGACTAAGTACTATATTATAATAATATAATATATAACAATAATAAAAGAATATATTTTAAAGAAATATAGAAATGTGCACGGGTCACAAACACACAGTAAATATACGTTAACTTATTCCGTACCTATTGTTCCGCAGTCCACATGCATATCACGTGATTATTCATATCGCTCTGGCATCCACATTATTACTGAATTCCCCTTCCTAAGTTTTTCTGTTTAGATCGTAAATTCGTATAGTTATGACGGGCGATTATCACAACACCGCTCTTGTGTCTAGCATTGTTTGATACTCAATAACCGCGCAGATGTATAATAGGTACCTATTTCATCCATACTATTACTTTTTTATATTTTTAAGTTCTGATTAGATACTTCATAGTGTTTTCATAACAATGGAAAACAAGTTTTACTTAATATTTAAATTATTATGATTATAATATTTTGAAAATGCATTACAATGTAAATATAAATAATTGTTAATATTTAAATCAATATCCAACTTGTTAATAAGTAATTTGTTACAATTTAAGAAGGGGGCGATCGCACCGTCGCCCTTACACACGAGCTGCCACTGACATAAATAATAAAAAAGAATTGTTTTAACACTAATATCTGAATTGACAACATATTAAATATATGTATAATAATATGATTTTAAATTCTGAGCTTAAAACTGTTGGAGCACCTGTGTTTTGTTGTATCTTTAGACCAATAAAAAATAAGATAAGCTTATAAACTTTTTAATGGCCAATTACTGTTTTGAATGTGTGTATGAATTATTAGCCTCTTTTATGGCTTATGTAAGAAAAATATTTTTTATTTTTTTTTTTTGTTAATTTAATAAACCTAAACTATAGTTTAATTTTAATAAATGTATTAAAAAAATAAAATATTTTTCAATTAAGTATATATTAAATTGTAATATGCTAAATATTTTATATTCATAACCTAATAAAATGGTTAATTAATACAAATCTTTTGACATTTTATTCAGACCACTGGAAGTACTGGAAATATTCTTTCTCTTTTAGCAGTTTTGTGCTGGTTTAATGGGCAAATTTATGAAGCATTTGGAATTATTTTTATTATAATTTACATAAACACAAATATGCTATAGATAATTTTATTTAACTTTATAAATGAATTTAACTTAAGTTAACTTTATTCTCAGTTCTCTGCTTCAACAGCCTTAACAAGGAATGTATTGATTTAATTATGATTTATTTTTTTTTAAATATTTTTCGTGTATTTATGTATGTATACACTTATATGAATTGAAGTTTTTAAATAAAGAGGAGCTTTCTGGTAAAAAAAAATAAATATATATTCTAGTTGATACTTTAAATGGATCATTTTCGAATTTTCTCTATAGTTTTAAAGAAAAACTACTGGGAATAATGTAAAAGTTAGAGTGTAATATTAAACTGAACTTTACTCAAAATTGTTTTTATAATGATTTGATATATCTTTGCTTTCAAATATTAAATAGTAATCAACCCGACACATCTTGTTTGCATTTTCTAGTTTGTACTAGTTGGTATTTATAATACGCAATAAATACTTAGTCTATATGATTATTTTTTATGTTATATTTAAATAATTTTGTATTCACATTGCTGGTAAAATATTGTTAACTATCAGTTAAAAACACTCAGAAGTTCAGTGATAAAACAAGCTGTTGAGTAGCATATTGGTAGACAAATCACCAGGGAAGTAAAGTCGGCCCAGATTCAATAACCGGCTAGTAGAAAAATGTTGAGAAATTTTTTCTAGACATTTATATTTCAGAAGTAAGATTTTTGGTCCACGTGTGGGAAATGTTGCAACATGATTAGTGTTACAGACTTCTGGCTCGTGTGTAGCAAAGTGTAATAAGTTATACACTCCAGTAGATGAAAATTAAGTTGTATTGTTGGTCCGGTGGTTAGCAATATGGTTGTGTACTGATGAAAGACCGATTGGTGAAGTCAGATGGCCGAATGTTAACTACGAACACAGAAGATCTGTGAAAGAGACGACTAACAGGCAACTTAATAGTAGGACTATATGACTGTAGGACTGTCATTTACAGATTATATAAATAATAGAGTATAGTGGTGCTAAATTTTCATAATTCTTACATATTATTTTTTTTAAATAAAAAAACATTTATTTGTCATTTCTATCATTTGAAAATTTGTATAATGACATTTTTATTTATAAACAGGTTTCTTTTTTGAACGATGAAGAATGTAAAACATTGTGTACCAAAAGATATCTCCCTAACGACTCTATTAGTAATATGAAACTATTTGTTCTTAAACGTGGAATGAGTTTAAATTATCAGCACCATTTTATTGTTGGCAAGTATTTACTTATCTTATAATATAAACATTTATTATAATCAATTTGAATATTTTGTAAAATATTGTAACGTCTCCGTTACAATATTGTTACGTCTTCTGATGGTTCGTACGAGCGTTATTTGTAGGACCGTGTGATAGGTAGGGTCACCAACCACGGACCGAGACCTTTCGGCCGGAGCGCCGTGGATTTTTGTCATTACTGAAAATTGAGCGTCCATGTAATGGGTACAAGTGTATAAGTGTGAGGTATAAGGTTACCGTTATAACATAAAATAAAATTCTATATTATTTTTGATTTTATTGGAAGGAAAGCTCAATGGGGATAAACCTTCCAATATAAAGAGAGAGAAAAAAATAAACAAAATTTTGCCTGTGTACAATGGACATACTACATAATTTATACATTATTTTGCACATTAACATTTTTTTCTTCTTCATTTTTTTTTATATTACAACTTTTAAATGGAGAATAAATACAAAAAAAAAACATGTACCGGCCCGATACTACAAATTAAAATTTTACATTTTTTTTAAAACGGGGGATGTGTCTACCATAAACCATTCTCCCTGCATCGTCACTCGGCTGACCTGGGGGATAGATTCGGAAAACTCACAAAACAATCATAACAAAAATTTTTTATAAAAAAAGATAATGGAAGACAGGTGGTAGTGGTCAGTACATTTACATTGTCTTTCTTATTATATAATCCACACAAATACGCGATCACTGACGCGTGGATGGACGAAGAGAGGTAGCTGTCGTTGTTGTGCCTATCTATTTATATATATGTATATGGAAAAAGCAGAGGTGCGCCTGTCTATACCACCCGTCAGATACGCTATATATATAATAATATATTTTAAAACAAATCAAACGTCACAATATTTCATTTAAAAACTATTCTATTTTAAAACTTAATTACAGTTTTTAGAAAATATTTCAAACACCAAACACTACTATATAGGGCAATCAAAAAGCAAGTTGTATTGATCCATCTTTTATACCAAGCCAATATATTTTGATCAAATTATGTAAAAACCCTGTTTAAACTTTCTTTGATAATAAAGTAAATTATAATTGTGATAGATAACCAGTCATCAATCATGACTACTATTACTATCCCGTCGTTCAAACTTAAATTCACATAAATGAGTCAACATAATTTCCTTATGCCTAAAAAAAAAAAAGAAAAAAAAATAGTTCCATCTGCTAATATGTATAATATGTAATACTGATGTTTTATTTCTTCAAAGTTTATGTATATAGGTTACACAATTAACTCAGCTGGCTACTTCGAAACGATCAATTTCTCAAAGGATAATATGAATTGTGCTTTTCCATGATACACAACTGCATTCAGTAAAAAAAATAAAAACTTGAATTCTTGAATTTGAAAGTAGGAAATGGGGGAACACCCTTCCTAATGCCCTAACCCTGATTTGTGTCATCATACAACATTTATGTATTAAAGAAGCACGCATCAAGAATACATATTTTCTTCAAATTATTGTAGAAACTGGTGCTCATAAACCGAACTGGAGTTTTTCGACTAAAACATATCTTAACTATAGTAGGTGCCAAAAGTGTATAAAATATAATGGCTCAATGCAACTTACTTTTTGACTGCCTCTATAAGATACTATTATATAAAATATAATATAATAATGTTATATTTGTTTATACCTAAGAAAATATTAATAAATTTCCAAAAACATAGTTTTAATTATTATATAAAGAACATGGTATAATTGTAACTTTTTGGTAGACAGTATTATTATGGACTACATAATTTGTATGAATTTATAAACATATTTTTTGGTAGGTATTAGATATCATATACATAGACAAATACTAATAATAATATGGATACCTGTGAGTGTAATTCGAAACCAAATTTTTACAAACATAACGAATTATAAATAGCATGGATTTAATATAGAAAAATAATAAATACTTACAAATGTTCATTTACAATTATATTTTTTATTATAAAAACTTTTCAGATAATATGCCAGTTACTTGGTGCTATGATTTAGAAGATGGCCAGCAGTATTGCAGTACTGGATTTCCAATGGGGTGTTATAAGCCACCTAATCATGATAATAATAATTTATGTGCAACAATTCTTAGAGTGAGACCCTTAATTATCATTTAATTATTATTAAACAAGTTTTGTGATGATTTTTTAGTGTATACTTGAATAAAAGTATAAATATTCTATGTGTAACCAGAAAATATACTATAACTATGTATAGAATAGTTGTCTATTTTACTGTCAATATTTATTGTTTAAAATAGAATGAGTAATATTTCAATAAATTATTTAATTTAAGAACTCGTTATAATTTTATTCTATTTTAACACTTTTCAATTTTGTTAAAGGTACTCCCTCAAATGCTGAAACCAAACACTTACTATATTTTCAATCATTTAGAATTCACAATTTCTTATCACAGTGGTAAAAACGAAGATTGGGGTTCGTCATTGAGTTCAGAAGGTGGACGAATTATAGGTTTGTTCATTTTATATATTTAATAATATTATTAATTAAATTCATTGCTTTAGTTAATTAATTACATTCATATCTTTAAAATTGATTTACATTATATTATATATTATGTTTTCCCAAAAAATTTTATTAATTAAAAGCATGAAAAATTAGCCCTGACCTAACCTAACCTAAGTTTCACCAGAATCACTTATCAGGTAAAATCATGTGTGTTCATATATCATACAATACAGTTTAAAACTACAAATTAAAAGAAAATAAGTAAATTTTCTTAATTTTTTCAAAATTATTGAAAAATTTTTATGACAATTTTTTTTTTTTTAATAAGGATTATCGGTTGAAAAAATACTTATTTACATTAAAATAAAATGTTTTGACATAAAGTTGTCAATATATTTATTTCTCAGTTATAATTAAAAAACCTCATGTACAATGATATAAGATACACATGTATGTATTTATATTTTATTAATAGAATTTCAAATAATTTAAGTATTCAATAGGTGCACTGGTCAAAGTCAAACATTTGTGTTTTACATAATATATTGTTCATGCTTCTGACTAATTCTAAATATTTTAGCTTCTGTGAAATGTTTTTAAAAATTATTTTCATGTATATTTAAAAAATCTAATAATTTAAATAAAATCCTTTGAATACTTCCATAAATGTACATGAATTCTTGACAACTCAAAATGTGATACAATAATTAAACATTTTAAGATGTCTTATATGCCTTATATAATTATTTATATTTATTTTTTTCAAAGCTGTAAAAGTGAAACCAAAAAGTATCAAACATAAATATCCATACACAGAATGTGATACAGGATTCATGGAAATACCTGCAGATAAAATAACTACTGACTTAAACATAACATATTCTTACTCTGTTAAATTTGAGGTTAGTATTAAATTTTTAATTTTGTGACTTATTTAATATATATAATATATTTCTGTTTAAATTAAATTACTATATTCTAATTTTATAAAATAAGTTATTTTATATTTTATTATTACTCTATATATTATACAAATATAGTCAAAATAAAGTATGTTTATTGTCATTTATTTTATTTTTAATTGTATTATTTATTTACTCAATTACATTTTAGATAAATAACACTGTCAAATGGTCTTCACGTTGGGATTACATATTAGATTCTGTTCCACCTACTAATATTCAATGGTTTAGTATTTTGAATTCCTTGATGATTATCATTTTCTTATCTGGAATGGTTGCAATGATAATACTACGTACATTACATAAAGATATAGCAAGATACAATCAGGTAATTCTTTTTTATTATTCATAACTAGTTTCATTAGTTTTAGATTCAACTAAAAATTATTTCAAAATAGATTTTTAATTAGAGAATTATTGAAATGTGTTTTATTTATATAAATATGTATAATTCAATTTTGAGTATTTTTTTAATATTTATGTATATTTTATTTATTTATTATCAGGGGTGTATTATGGTAAATAATGTCTTAAATATTATATATTATAATTTATTAGTATTATAGTATTAATATATTTTTTTTTTTTTTGATCAAAGAATGTAGTATTTTCAGTGAAAAGCTTATAATATATTATATTTTTATTTAGATTGATTGTGGGGATGATATCAAAGAAGAATTTGGATGGAAACTTGTTCATGGCGATGTATTTAGACCTCCCAGAAGAGGAATGTTGTTATCAGTTTTTGTAGGGTCTGGTGTACAAGTATTATGTATGACTGTTGTAACACTAGGTAAATATTATTTAGTGATTTTTAAATTCTATTTTTAAATAATTTTATAATACATTTTCAGCATTTGCTTGTTTGGGATTTTTATCTCCAGCTAATCGAGGCTCCCTCATGACTTGTTCATTAATATTATTTGTTTGTTTTGGAACTCCTGCTGGGTATGTATCCTCAAGAATTTATAAAAGTTTTGGAGGAGAAAAATGGAAGACAAATATAATATTGACTTCTATGTTTTGTCCTGGGTAAGATTAAAAATATTACAAAATATAATAAACAATTAATTTTTAATTACATGTTTTAATTTTTTTCCAGAGTGGTGTTCTGTTTATTTTTTATTATGAATTTGGTTCTTTGGGCAAAGGATAGTTCTGCAGCCATTCCGTTTTCTACATTATTGGCATTATTGTTATTGTGGTTTTTTGTATCAGTTCCGCTTACGTTTTTCGGAGCTTTGATTGGATTTAGAAAACGAGTGAGTACTTTAAAGTAAAATACATTATATTTTATGAAACTTCTTACAAACAGAATTATCTTATGGGCATTTTCCTATTGATATACATATACACTATAAGTTTAATAATTTTATGTACATTGATGAAATATTATATTATACTTTAATTAATTAATTTAATTTATGTTAGCCAATTGAGCATCCAGTGAGAACAAATCAAATTCCGCGTCAGATTCCAGAACAAACCATATATACACAACCCTTTCCTGGAATTATTATGGGTGGAGTTTTACCATTTGGTTGTATTTTTATTCAGCTTTATTTTATACTAAATTCTTTATGGTATGTTTATTTATAAAGTATATACTTAGGTACTTACATTAAAATTTAATTAATAAATATGTTAATGAGTAATTATTAATTTATATTTGAAGATTAATTTTAATTTTTGAAACAATATTAATTTAAATAATTTATATTGTATAAAATAAATAAAAATCCATTTTTTCATTTATTTCAGGTCCAATCAGATGTATTACATGTTTGGATTTTTATTTTTGGTATTTATTATTCTGATAATAACCTGTTCAGAAACTACAGTACTCTTGTGCTATTTCCATTTATGCGCTGAAGTAAATATGGTTTATAAAGGGTTTATAATAAGTTTTTTTATAATATTTGTATATTTTAATTTCCCATAGGATTATCATTGGTGGTGGAGAAGTTTTTTAACAAGTGCATTTACTTCATTTTATCTATTCTTGTATTGTGTGCACTATTTTAAGACAAGGCTTAACATCGAAGGTATTGCTTCAACATTTCTATACTTTGGATATACACTCATAATGGTGTTTCTCTTCTTCTTAATGACAGGTAAGTTTATAATTAAAAATAGGGTGAACAACATAAAATAATATATGTTAACCTTAATAAATAGTTATTAAATATAATATTTATAACAAAATAATATTAAGAACTTTTAGTAAATATTAATTATTAATAAGATAAGCATTAAAATTTTTCTAAACAAATCGCATTAAAATATATTTTTAAATTTTTTATATATATATATATATTTATTTATATATTTTATATATATATATCAAAAATATACGCGCTAATTAGCTATCCTAATTAGTTAAAAAGTAAAAGTTAACTTTGATATACATTTTTTTTTATAACAAAATGTGTAATATTTTCAGGTACAATTGGATTTTTTGCTACATTTTGGTTCGTTCGAAAAATATACAGTGTTGTCAAAGTGGATTAATTTTTTACATAAAATTTGATTATATTCAGTATATTATATAATTTTTTTTTTTTTTTTTTGTACCATATTATTGTAATTGAATTATCAAAAATAACAAATGTACAAATAAATATATTTATTTTCTCTGTTTAATCATTATTTATATTATAAAATACTAAATAAATTTCATATAATAAATTTTATAATGATTAATTGCTATAGTTTATATTTTTTCTCTTCAAAATTTGTATATAATATTTACAACTAAATTGTAGCAAGAATGCATTATATTATAAGATAATTTTATGATAATTAAATTGATTTCAAAAGCCTATGCTTTCAATAGAATGAGAATATATTCAATAAATTAATTTTTTATAAACTTTATATTATTGATTTTTTAGCAAGATTATATTTATTGGGCACAAAATGTTAACATTATAAACACTAGTAATATTATACATACCTATTTAATCATTTATTTAAATAATGTATTAACTATTTAATAAGTCTACTTGATATGCTTAAAATTACAATTTAGTTTTTAATTTACCAATTCTAGAGTATCCTTGTTAAATTAGTTTTTCTCTTTGGAATATTTATTACAATGGAATTTGTATACTATTAATTTTTATAAATTGTAAGGGCGGGTTCACAGCTCGGTGTGTTGTGTGAAATACTATATTTTGATTGGCTCATTTAATAAACCAAATAAAATTGGCGGTATAGAAATGTAGATTGTGTCTACCAACACGGTGCCATGATTAATTTATCTAACATCTGGTTTATACTGTTTACCTACACATTGTATTTTATTTATCAAATTATATAATTTAACGGAAATTGTCTGTGGTAGTGATTAACACAGCATGACTAGCTGTTAACCACATACATACATATCTTGTCTATGAACACGACACAACAAGCTATAACTCACCTTAACTCATGATTGAAATTTTTATTGAAATATATAGTATGGTACATACTATATTTATGTATATTATCAATATTTTATATTTAATTAATAGAAAGTTATATAAAAGAAAAATTTAGTTTTTGAAAGAAGGAACTTACTTATTAAATGTTATTTTATTTAGACCTTGTAAATACAATATTAATACAAGTATATTGCTATTTAATTTATATATATATATATATTTATAATCTATGTACTTATATTAAAATAAAATACATTTTTTTGTCACTCAAAAATATTATAACATTATTTTATGTGGATTGTTTTAAAACATTTTTTTAAAGGGACGTCTTACCTACAAATTATCAATGAAAAACTTACAATAACATTTTTTATTTTTATCAACTTATAAACATATTAGAAATATGAAATAAAAAAAAAAATTATAGCTACTAATATAATATAACGACCTACAGCCTTTTTTCAATATCTTGATTTTTTTTTTAAGATTTATAGTTAGTTATTGAAAAATTATAGAAATTAATTTTCCAACAACTTATAAAACATGTAAAAATTTTATTTTTATTTATTTATTTAATAATAATAAACGCTTTATAACAGATAATTACGATAAAAGGTAACAGAAAATAGTGCAATACATTACAAACAAGTATATAACAAAAAACAATAAAATAAACTATACATAAAGTACACAATGAAAGATTTAAGATATATTTAAGAAGATACGTCTTAAGGCTGGTAAACTATTTGGAATAAAGAAGTCAAAACTATCGACTTGTTACATTCTCTAAACATCCTATCTAGAGGGTTATTGTAACCATAGTTGGTACGATGAGTTTTTGCATGAAATGTTGGATTCCAAATGACAGAGCAATATTCGAGAATTGAACGGACCCGGGCACAGTAGGGAATCTTAAGGCATGACTCATTTCTGAACTCTTTTGAAGATCTGATTAAGAAACCTAGAGTCCAGTGCTTTTGAGCAAATAATTTCAATATGAGTAGTGAATAGGAGGTTAGACTGGAAATTAATCCCTAGATCATTTATGGAGGACTAAACAGGCATAAACTGCCAAGTGTTCAATATCTTGGTCAGATAAAGGTAAACTATAGGAAGAAAATTTGTTATTGACAGCTATAAAAACACCACCTCCCATGGGATGGACACTAGTGAATACATTACGGTCTAATCTGTAAATATTATAGTTTACCAGCCCTAACTCAGAATCATGTACACAATTTTTCAACCATGTTTCTGTAAGTATAAAGTAATTAAAATGACATAAACCAGCATAATTTAAATGGATAGTACTTAATTTAGAATTAAGACCACGGACATTTTGGTAATATCCTACTAACTTTTTTAAATTATAAGGTATAGGATTTGAAATTACATTAGATACAATTAAAGATTTAGAGTTAAAATTAATTAATTTTGAACTAGAAATTTGTTTTACTGAGTTGAGAATGGTTGAGTTTTGATTTTGTGGTTTCCCGAGTTTTTTGAAATGGTAGATATTACTCTGGGTACTCCGCTAACATAAGAAATTGATAAATTTGATTCACCATTTTTAATGCGATTATCAAGATCAGTATGGCATGAACGTAAAAGTTGTCTCTGAAGAGGTGTTTTGTCACTGACTATTTTAAAGTTTTTAATATGTTTGGTAAATTCTTCTTTAGATGATCTATAGTCAGATAGTATATTCATGACAGATTCTTTATTTCCACAGAAAAGCTTGAGGGGAGAAATAGAATCAGGATTAGATTTTCCAAGGCGCATCATTTTTAAGATAGGAGGAGTAGTCAAGTTCACTTTAGACATAATAGTACTAAAAGCGGAATTGTCGTCTGAAATACGCTGTGTAATTGAAGTGGC
>JAIPRL010001292.1:0-60665 GCA_025469235.1 Pemphigus obesinymphae
ATAGGGGTAGCTTCGATAGTAGACAAAATGAGAGAGAATAGATTAAGATGGCTCGGGCATGTATTAAGGAGGGAAGAGACTGAGGCAGTAAGATTAGTAAGGGAAATGCATGTTGTTGGTAAAAGGGAGAGGGGAAGACCGAAAAAGAGATGG
The DNA here is from genome assembly GCA_025469235.1 of Pemphigus obesinymphae. Lineage (NCBI taxonomy): Eukaryota > Metazoa > Arthropoda > Insecta > Hemiptera > Aphididae > Pemphigus > Pemphigus obesinymphae. The sequence goes on from JAIPRL010001292.1 coordinate 154, forward strand.
GGGGATGTAATGGCGAGTGATATGAGGAAGGTGGGAGTAAGTGAAGAAGATGCGGGAGATAGAGTTAAGTGGAAGTGTAGGACCAAGGTGGCCGACCCCAAATAGTTGGAAGAGAAGGCGAAGGCGAAGGAGAAGAAGAAGATATCATAATAAAAACCGTTTAAAATTTCCAAAAATTTCAAAATTTTGAACACAAATATCTAATTAAGTAAATACTTTTTAAGAAGTGCCACGATCATTCTCTCTCGTAAATGTTATGGAAAATTCGAATTTTCAAAATTCAAAACTAAAATGTATGCACTCATACGACGTTCTAAATGGGATTAAAATCGTCTATTTGTGTGGAAAATATACATTTTTCGTGATTGCAAAAATAGATTGCTGATAAAGAAAGAATAACAGATTGCCTATATAATACTCCTTAGAATTGAAGAGTATTACATAGAAACACGTTTCGAGTTTATTGACCGACTTGCTATGCATCTTATCGCTGGAGAGGCTATGCAACATAGTTACTAAGATCAATGATTCTGTTTTAATCGACGCATAAACATCTTATGAAATTAGTAGTACTAGTAATAGCGTGAACTGTTTGGAAGCACTTCAACGAAGAATTTTAATTCAGAACTTTTGTATATAAGTTGCATAATTTAGCCCCTCACAATATATAGCCGCTGTTGTTATAATAATGGCGCCAAAAAATACAAATCAAGTTTGTGGCTACACTGTTTGTCGCGTATGGAGGTGGTAGCACTGTCTTCATGCCCGTTCCTGTTGTTCGGCGGGTTGCGAGTTGTGACGTGATAGTGTCGCCGGAGACGGCCCCCCCCGATTCCCGACGCCATCATTCCTTGTTTGCAATTACAATATACATGAGCGTGTTTTATGCACGAACTCTGACAAGACCGTTGGAATCCGTTACATTCACATCCCAACCCGGCATTGTCATTTAATTTTGTTGGACGTTACTCCTGAACATAGCAAACACGTAAGTAATTACTGTATATTGTTTTGTTGTGATATTACGTAGTCTATTATAAATTGATCTTGTTACAGATTTAGTTTTAGTTTGGCATTAAGTATAGGTAGGTATTGTAACAACAATATTTTACATGAAAACATAGGTTATACTTTTAGGCTTTTTCGATCGTAGTATTATTACCGATCCTTTTAAGCGTTCGTATTAATCATTTTAATTGTATTATTTTATGTTCTTCGATTTGTTATACGATTCCTCAACTTAATTTATATAAGTATTTTTCATTGAACCATGTGATTTATCACACCTAGGTATTGTACATTCAAAATACTTTCATTCTTGATATAGTGTTAATAAAATGTAAAATGTACAATTAAAATTTTTCCATCAATATTTTTATATCTAAAGTTCGTGATGTTTGTGGTACCTACCGATTTAAGTATTTTTGATTTTACTTATTAGGTTAGGTACCTACATGGTGTTATCAAATATTTAACCTTTTTTTTTTTTTTTATTATTATCACAAGTCCAATGAACGTTTTTCAATTTCAATTTGTGCTTTAGTTTTTGCACTTGTTTCTTAGGTGAGAATAAAGGAACTAACTATCATTGCCTATTTTATTGTGTTTTTGTTACATTTCTTGAATTCAGATAATTTTAATGAAATTGAAGGTCAATAAATATTAAAAGGGAATATTATATTAAAGTTAAAATTGTTAAGTTTTTATGTATCAATCATTTTTGAGAGTCTGCTTAATACTTTAAATATATACTGCCTATTCATTTATAAATTATAATTAATATTTAAATTAGTTAAGCATTTTGGTATATTGATTTTATACAGAAATAAGTAATAATGAATGTACCTGATGATGTGCCCACGTTTAAATGTGTGCTGGTTGGCGATGGTGGCACAGGCAAAACAACTTTTGTGAAACGACATTTGACTGGTGAATTTGAAAAAAAATACGTTGCTACGTTGGGTGTAGAAGTGCATCCATTAGTATTCCATACAACTCGCGGTGTCATAAGATTCAATGTTTGGGATACTGCTGGCCAAGAAAAATTTGGAGGTCTCAGAGATGGATATTACATTCAAGTAACTATGTGTTAAATTTTATACTCTGTCCCAGATAAGACTAATTAGGCGGTAACTTAGTGCATGACAGTGTCAGTGGATATTTAATGTGTATATAGGCGCTGTACTATTCTGGGACTGAGAATGTCATCATAGTGTTTCAATAGCTGCCGAGCACATAATTTCATATGATAAAAAAATATTTAAAATTGCGCCACACTGACAATTTTTCAATGAAAAACTTGCATTAGAATTTTTCATTTTTATCAACTTCCAAACATGATAGAAATACGAAAAAAAAACAAATTATAGCTAATAACATCTAGTGACTAATGGAACCAATTTTTGAGATATGCATTTTTACATGTTTTATGAGCTATTAAAATATTGTTTTTTTAAATTTTTTTCAACGGCCTATAAAACGTCCTCTTTACACTGTAATATCACTAGTAACTAGTAGTGTGCTAAGAACAAAAATCTAGTGGATCAATGACTACAGATACCGTGCTAAATGTAGACATAATCTAATTAAAAATTGATCGCCATCTGAGATTGAACTTATCTGTGACATATTATAGGTATTAATTTTTATAATCTATAAGAACTTAACCAATTATTGTCTAAAGCTACTAAAATATACGTAGTTAAAATATATTAATAAGGTAGGTCATACTATGATAAGTAGGACTCAATTTATATGTTTTAAAAAAACCTTGAAATTATCCATTTATGCATTTATTTTGTTAAAATAAAAACAAAATTTTGACAAATATATATAAGCAAATTTGTGCAGAAACAAGACTATAAGTACAGTACATGAAAATGTATCTGCTCAGTTTACATGTAACAATACCTGCTGATACTGGAATTCCTAAAAGTAGGCAACTTTATGGACAGTTGTATAGATTATAGATAGTAGACAAGTGAATTTAAGAAAACAAATTATATAATCTAACTTGTTTTATAACCATGTGTATAACTTCCATTTATCGTCTGAATATTCGTTACAATCCATAGCATGTGTGGGTATGATGAGTATAATATAGGTATATGTCATATTATTATAATGATAAAATACCTATTGTAAATATTTGTTAGGAAAAGATATATGACCAAAATATTAATAATGTACAATGAAAAATCGGAAAATAATTACAATATAAAATGTGCATTACATGTTCAAAATATACAAAATAAAACTTAATACTTCAGATCTATTGAAAAACAAACATGTGAATTTGTATAATTCGCTTAAGATAAGATATGATCTTATATTTCTAGATTGATATAAAATATGGTGTACACTACCACAATTAAGATTATATGGACTGGCAACGACATGGTAGGTATGTCAGCAACAATATAAATTTTCGTCCGATATGTGCATCCCCATTTTTTTCCATTTATTAGATTTTCCGCTTTTCATTGAATTCTGTGGTGATAGTTAGGAAATGTATGCTTGATATATTTAACCAATGAGAGGTGGAGAACCTAATATCGTAAAAGTGGGGATATTTCACATAGATGTGCATATCACAACGTTGCTGATATATCTATATATTTTGTCATGATAGTAGGTGGGTGGTAGTTGTGCGGTCAGGTTTTGAAACTGGGATTTTGCAGTCTGAGCATTTCTAGCATATTTTTTCAGTTAAGTGAATTAAATTTTTTTCAATTTGAATTGTTCACAGGCCACTCATTAAAGCAGATTATAGATAGTGCATTGGCTTCTAAAATCTCCCCACCACAAAAACTCCATATTAAAACCAGACCACAAATAGTGCCATCGTTGCTAGTCTATATAATCTTAGTTTGTTGCACTACTTGTATATTAAATTCTTATCAATAATACACTTGCGTCCGCAAAAAATCAAATACTCAAAACTGTTATTTCCGATGCATACTATAATTACATCCCAAAAACTTAATCAATTAAAATGATACCTAGTCAGAAATGATCGGTAATTCGACTATTAATAAGTGTTGTTTTTGTTTTACGATTTATTTGATTGCATGCAATAAGGTAACATAACAGTAGAAAATAATAATTATATAATAATAAATTTTTTTTTTTTAAATCCTATATTTTATTTTATTCATAATTTCACAGCAATAATTAAATTTGTCTTAACTTATTTTGTTATTTTAAAATTATGTTATATATATTGTTGGTCTAAGTTTTAGGTGTCTCTTAAAATTAGACATTTGTAGCCATATAATTTTCTTTCTCTAATGATTTATTGATGATGGTCATTCTGTGTGTATTATTGTTATAAATGCATTTTTCTCAAATAATATATAAGTTTATACTTCACATAGTATTTGTTCTTATGACCGAAATGCATCCCAATTTCTGGCATAGCTAGATATATAATACTATATGTACCTATATAACAAATTATAAACATGTTCAGTTATAGCTATTTATATATAATTTTAAACTGGTATAAAAATATATATGTATTAATATTATAAAATTGTAAGTATATGAAAATTGTGTACATGTATACATTTATTACCCATTAATTAATATTTTAATAATTAAAAACTATTAATACCTTATATAGTTTTAATAGTTTTCCTTTCTTCTTTCTGATAAACAAAAATTATTTAATAATGTTTTTAAAACTAATTTTTTCACTGTGTATTCAAAATTATGCATCATATACAAAGTAGACTTTTTAAATTTGATTTCTTATTAAAAAAATATATTTAAATGTTTTAGGGTCAATGTGCTATCATCATGTTTGATGTTACTAGTCGTATTACTTACAAAAATGTACCAAATTGGCATCGAGATCTGGTTAGAGTATGTGAAGGTATTCCGATTGTATTATGTGGTAACAAAGTGGATATCAAGGATAGGAAAGTAAAAGCTAAAACAATAGTTTTTCATCGCAAGAAGAATTTACAGGTAAATTCCATTTTCCCATTTTTAGTAAAATATTATTAATAATCTTTCATTCTTTAGTATTATGATATAAGTGCTAAGAGTAACTACAATTTTGAAAAACCATTCCTGTGGATGGCCAGAAAGTTAATTGGCGATCCCAATCTTGAATTTGTAGCTATGCCTGCTCTCGTACCTCCTGAAATTAAGATGGATCCTCAATGGCAAGATCAAATTGAACAAGACCTTAAGGTAAAAATGAGTGTTTTTTTTATTTTAAAAATAATATTAATACATTTTTTTAGGAGGCTCAAGAAACTGCGCTGCCCGACGAGGATGAAGACTTGTAATTTATAATAATATATAGTTCCCCAATTCAACAATTTGTCTGTTAACTGTCTAAATTAAACCTTGCACATTCAGTTGATTTTTTTTTTTTATATATTCATATTAATAAAATTTAACTGTTTTATCTACGAAAAAAAAACAGTTTATGATTATTTAATTTAGAAATTAATTTTTTTCCATGTAATCTGTACAGTTTATTTTTATTTCTATATTGTAATTTATACCAGTCATAGTATCTATGTGTGGCTCATAAATATCTAATTACATTCAGTCTAATAACAACAAAAATTACTTTTGTTTAAAATTTAATCATACATTTTTATACATTAATTATTAAACCATTTTGCAAATGGATTAAACTAAAGTAAATATTTCATATTTAGGTTAGTTATTAATTCCTATTTTTTTTAAAAAAAATTTTGCATTAAAAATCAATTATCAAAATAACTTAGTATATATCATGTTTTTATTTACTTAAGTTATAGTTCTACATAAATTGAAGTATTCCTTTAATCTGTTGATTGCCATATATACAATTAAACATTATTAAATGAAAAGTTAATGGCATACATGGCAAATCAACATTTTCACATTTAAATATGTATACCATTAAGAGTATAAAATACATAAAAGTACCAAGAATAGTTTTTTGAAGTCTGAAATATAGTTCCATAGTGAAATGTTCTTGAAACCACTTGGAAAAATTATGTATACAAGAACAAATAACAACTATTGAGGTATGTTTACATTTTTGTACACGGAGTGCTGCATGGTCTTGGTCACAAACATGTGTCATGGTGATCAAACTTTGTTATCCTACAATATTTATAGGTTTGAACACGACTCCACATTTTATTTTTGATCTTAAAAATTAATTAATATACATTTTTTTGAGATCTCTGTCAGGGCTTATTCTAATGTGCAGTTGGGCCTATTTTGCGCAATCGAGAAAGCTAGATTTTCACTTGATCAACCAATTTTCATGTAGTTGAATATTTGTACGTGATTAATATGTTTTGAACTTTGGTATCAGGTTTAATAATTAATAAATTTGAAAATTTGTATCAAAATCTCATTAAATAGTTTTATTTAAAATATTAAATATATTATGCTTGATAGAAGTACTCATTGGTAGTTTCCAGTTAACTTAATACTATTTTTGAATGTCTACAAATGAAATCACAAAATTATGTATTATTATGATGATTATTGTTTGATATCTGTAAAGTTAATAGTTTTAAATAAGACCATTCCAACAAATGTATTGGTCGTTGTTAGAAATGCTAGAAATTTTTAATAAATGTTTTTATAGATTGTTATAATTTGGTATTCAGTAAACCCAGTGCCGACGCAAAAAATATTTGTGGGGGGTAGCTAAGGAATTTTCCCGATTTATTATCTCATAAAATTGAGTATGTATGTAAAAAGTCATGAACTTTTTTTGTGTCAACTACTATATTGTTTTCAGACTAAAAACTTAAATAAGCAAAAAAAATTAAAAAATTTATCAACTATTTTCTGGATTTCCTTTTACAGACTTATTTCCTGGGCGATGGTTCATCCCAACCCTTTAACCCCTCCTTTATTTTAAGGTTTATTTTTAATATTACAAAATCATAAATTATAATCTAATGGTATATAATTGTCTTAGTCTGGCTTTTAAGTCAATTTTTACGATGGAATTGTGACCATTTATTTTATTATTCTAAAAATCTCGTTTTATTAAATTACTTAACATTACCTTTTATTAAAATTTACAAATTTTATTTTAACTAGGTAATGCTGGATAATACGAACTCGAACCGCCCCCTCTTTTCTTTTATGGATAAGTTTGTATAAATGCGTAATTGAGAAAAATCCTAAGAATATCCCTGTTATATATAAACTAAATTTCTTTACACAATTCTTGAGGTGATTTAAGAATTCAAACCACAAATTAAGATAGTGTGGACTGAATTTAATAAATAGTTGGGAATCTAAGTTATTATGTTATGCAATTCAAGTGAACATATGCCGTATTATATTGTCTGTGTCTGAATATGTTCTAAAAACTAATCAATTGGGCTTCTCAGTAGTATAGATGCCCCTCATTAAAATTTACCATGACAACTTCATATGTTAATTTCACATTAATCTGCTGTTTCTAGTCCATAATGTGATGTTTGTGATTAAAATGCCTGATGACATCAAAACCAATGTATTTTTAAATTGTTAAATTCACATTTTTCTTAAAAATTGCCTGTATAGAAATCCTTAAAAGATGAGTCTGACATCCATCCTCTTAATATATTATATTTACAAATGGGTGACCATATTTTAAAAAACTAGTCATTTGAATAATTTTTTCACTTATTTTTAAAAACTGGATAATAACTGTTGAAGTTGGTCTAGATAACATATACAAAGTTAAATACAGAACATGATGTCACACTGGGTGTAGATTAAATGAAGAAATATAAATACTGGTTGTTGCCATAATATGCTTCAGAAGTTAACCAGAGTTCTTCAAATTTGATGTAAAAAAAATGCATTTTAGTTGTGCCACAGATTACTTAAAATCTGCAATTGCAAGGATCCAAGCATGCGTCCCACCCCAATGGGGTCTTCAAATTTTTTTTTTAATATGCATATTTTATCTCAAAATAAACTGTAAATATGCAGGAAAAAAGTTAACTTTTTTTCATTGTTGAAAGGTTAGGTCGGGCTAACCAAATCACTAACAAATATGCAAATGTATAGCTTGCGCGGTAAAAATGATGCCACTGCTCCTTCCTCTACAAAAAAATATATATACTTTTATTAAATGTAGACATAATATTAGATAAGTAGGTACTAGAGCCCTGCACAGGTCGGGACGTGCCTCTATATTTGCCGGTCTAGAAATGGGGGATTTGGACTGCGCCTATCTTTATCGGTCTGAAAATGGGTTTGGGCCAAGCTAGGAATCAAGTATCAGTTATTGGACCGGACTGGAAAATTTATATTTTATATCTAAAGGGCTTCCAAATTATTTTCAAAATATACGAAATTGTATGTTATGATAAATTTAGACGCACGTAAAAGTGTACTTAATATTTTTGTGATTATAATATTTTATAGTATAATAGTCACACAAACCCAAGTGTACTTCCTAATTAATTTTTTGATATAGGTACCTTTATACACATTTAAAGTTTTAATTCATATAACATTTTATAACAATTCATATTTAAAAATTATAAATTATAATATATTTTCATTTATTAAATCATATATAGCCATTTTTTTATATTATTAGATAATACTTATTGAATTTGCATCATTAATTAATAATAAATTATACTTATTACACAAACTTCTACTATCTCTAGGTAATAAAATATAAGTGATCTTATTTTATTAACTAATTGTATATTAAACCAACCGGGCCGGTCTGGACCAAATATTTTATATGAATGGGCTGGGCCGGGCCAAATATTTCACTTATTCGGACTGGGCCGGGTGGGCTTAATTTCGGGCTTAAAACATTAGGCCCGTGCAGGGCTCTAGTAGGTACTCACAAAATCACTGGGGTAAATGAAATATTTCTAGATCCACTACATAACATAATTTTGTCTATCTTGTACATCATTACTAATAAGAATCGACAATCAACCTACTTTTAGTATAAAAAAATATTAATGCTCTACAATTTAAATTGAAAGAAATTATAAAATATTTTTTATTTTCCAATTGCATTGTATGGTATATAAAATATTTATCATAAGAGATCATTAACATAATAAATTGAAAAAAAAAACACGATTATCAAAATACAAAATGCATACAATTCTTGAAGTTGAAAACACAAATATGCCAACTTTTAGTATAAATTATAAAAAAAATATAAAACAAAATAAATATCAATTTCAAAATCATTTAACTTCTATTTTATAACATGTACCTATTACATGAAGATGATCAATTAAATAGTCTGTTAATCCTGTAAAAATAATGGTAAATACAATTATTGACAAATATTTTTATTCGAGAATTGAATATAAATTATAATACAGAAATGTATTTATGATTGTACTTACACAGTTGTCTCTAGTTCGCTAAATTTTGTTGTTGTATCACATAATAATGATTCTAAATTACTTCTTTCCATTAAAACCACAATATTATCTTCATTTATGCCAATTTTCCATAATTTTAATAAAGATTTCTATAAATAATGCATTTACTAAAATATATAGGTGATAGAATAATTTTGTTATTGAAATTAAAATTTACTACTTATTAAGTTTATGCAAGGATGTGTAGTTGAGATTATACAGCATATACCCACTTCTCAATTTTTTTGTTAATGCATATAGCCAAACTTTTTTATTTGATATGCGGGTATACGATCATATATATATACTCACTAATTCGACAAATTATTAATGGTATACTGACAAAATCACAGTACTCATTAAAAAAAAAAAGTTTATTTTAAAATCCTTCAAGCTTCAGCTTATCCCAACTAAAAAAATTACGACTACATCATTGAGTATTCATTTAAACCCTTACTATTGAATAATGTAAGTAAAAAATATAATAAAATATAGGTAACATAACATTATTTAATTGTTTAAAATTTAATCACAACAATCGGTAAAAATAACTAAGAAAATATATAAGGTTTAATTGATTAATTAAATAATAATTGATTAATTAAATTAACTCTTTAATGAACTTAACCATTTTTTTGATTATTCATAAAATTAATTAGAATTTTTTGATACTGAATTAAAATCAAAACATATTATATTTTTAAACATTAAGTTTTAAAATTTTAAGTAGCTGAAAATTGATTATAGATTCTGTTCACTAGCAGAAAAAAAGGAATACAAATAAAAGAAACGATAATATTTATTTATACAAGTGAAATATTAATTTACCTCAGAATCGGCAAGATGATTCACATTCACTAAATTAATACCATCGAACATATTTGATATTTCATTTAAACGTTGTTGATCTGGGTATAATTTTTTTTTTTCATTTTTCAATTTTTTCCACAGTCTGAAATACATATTTATTTATTAACTGTCAATATTGTTTGTATAATAACAATTATAAAATAAATAAAATGTTAAGCCAACTACATTTTTATAAAAAAAATATGAAGTTTTAAATTAAAATAAATATTTTAAAATAGGTTTTACTTATTTATTAAATAATACTATGTATGAGTTTTTGAGGTCACAGCCACGAATCCATAAATTTGGATAGGTACTGATTTTCTTAGTATCATATATCAGTTCTAATTCTATTGTGTGCGGTTACTATACTTAGTATATAACAGGACTTTGCATCTTAGAATTATTTTGGATAAGATGAAATGAAATTAGGTCTAGTATGCACGTCCGTTATTTTGACATGCAGTACCATTATGTCATCTTAATTGTAATTCATTGTACCCATATACCGATTGACGATACACATGTGTTTCCATTACCATTTAAAGCTCGTGGGAGCTTGTAAAAACAGACAGATATTGGCATTGCAACATCAAAATAATTGTTATTAATATAGAAAATATGTTTTTTATTATTAATTCTATGAATTTTTTTCTTTAAAAATTTCAGTTCACAAACATTTACTTCTTAAATTTAAATATAATTTAAAGTAATTAGTATGTTTTACATTGATTAACCAATGATATATATAACCCATGTTAGTCAGAATTAAAAAACACATATGTCCCAAAAATCACACTAAACATAAAACACATATTTACTTATTTTTCATTAAAAACAATTGATTTTGTGGTTGAATGACAAAAAAAAGCATAAAGCAACCTTTACATTTTTGCAAACAAAAATATATGTATGGAATATAAGACTAGAAATTTCAATGAACTTATTGGCTTAATAAATTTGAAAAAAATTTTTTTTTAAATTTAATTCATGATAGAAATTACTTGATAATAAAAACAATAGAGCTGTCGTGGGTAGCAAATTCTATCGAGTAACAGGTACCGGGTAATTTTTGATTAAGTATACCGGGTATCAGGTATTTTTACTGGCCGGGTACTTGATATTAGCCAGGTATTTCTAATTAAAGTAATAAAAACTAAGAAGTAACTTGTAATTTTTATAAAAAAAAACTATAATAATTATTTAAGACTTAAGTAATAACTTCTAAACATCAACAAAAAAGTAGGTATAATTTATCAATTGGTGATTTAAATAAACTGCTCAACTATTTTTGAAGCTGGTTTCCCATTTCTTAAATTCTAAGAAAAGGAAAGGAGATTATATATATTTTTAGTTTAATTTATAATCCGAGTACATGTAAAGATTTTTGTTTGGTTTACCAATTACTAAGTATCAACATTTAAAGCACATGCTGGGTACCGGGTATTAAACGGGTACCTGCGACACTATAAATTAATTATAGGGGACAAAATGATGAATCTATTAGAAAAAAGCTTTCCTGCTAGGTACCATAGAATTCCATGTAATGTTTAAAATATATATTTTAACTTTGTTTAGATCAATTATATAAATTACAAACATTAACTTTAATCTAAAAGTTGGACATGGGTAAAAATTGTAAATGAATATACACAACACATAAAATATACAGGTATTACAATAAATGTATAACAATATTGCTTATACTCTATTAAGTAGGTATAATGATATACTGACCTTGATACCCGTACTCTAGAAACTTCATCTCCATAAACTATTGATATTTTATTAATACTAATTATTTTTGAATTAGAATCCTGTTCAAGTAACATCTCTAATCGTTCAGGACTCATAACTATTGCAACTTCAACAATAGTGGTTTCTCCTTTTTCTAATAGAAACTCATTTGGTTGGATTGTATCTTCCAATGAATTTTCTAAAATATAATTTTAGCTAATAAAAAAGATATTATAAATATAATTAAATAAGATGGCACCTTGATACATTTTTACAAATGCAGTAGTATTTCCAGAGTTAGTTATAGAAAATTGAGCTGTCATAAGTTGGGGATTTGGATATAACCACATGTTACCAAAATTGTCTTCAAATACATCTTGAATTATAACAACTGAATGACCACAATAACCAGATAATGATATCTAGCCAAAAATAAATTGTAATATTAATTTAAAATAAATATATTTTTAATTTAAATAACATTTTATAACCAACATATAGTGACAAAAATGTATATAATTGAAATAGTTTTTGTTATTAAACCCACCTCAAATTTGCAAAATTTTATATAGATTTTAAAATGATCAAGTTGTATTTTGAATAAAATTAATCGATATTTAATAAATATTAAAATATTAAAAAATGTATAAAAAAGTATGTAGATACTTTTATTTATCTTGTACTTGTAAAATAATAAATTTCTCCCAGTTCAAATTCTGATAATTAAAATTCCTGAAGTAGACTTTTATATACATACTTTTACTTTATTCATACTATTCATGACTACAATATTATACAAAATATGTTTTTTGCTAAAATATTTATATGTATATTTTTTGTAATTAATTATATGTAATAAATACAATAAGATAAATACCTACATGTTTTATATTTATTTTTAATACTGTAATATTTATTCATAAATCAATTTAGGTCCTTTTTAAATAACCAGAACACGTGGAATTCAAGATAATATGCCATAACACGTTCTTACCATCATAAAATGTGCAAAACGTGAAATAAAAACATATTTTAGTGTTTGGTCAAACTGTAATAGTGACAAATAGTGTTGTGAAAATATTTTCTACTCACTGAATATATTTGAAGGGCAAATATAAAAATTTCAAGTTACAGGAGTATACATTACATTATACTTATATGGTGTAGGTATACTGAAAATTTTATTGTATTATTCTCGGTTAATAATTTTTCAATTATATTTAAAGCATACATACATATTAACATATGGTTAGTTGTTATACATTAATATATATATATACTATACAATATATACAAAGGGGTAAGTGGACTGAAGTTTTGATTCAATGTCAAAAATATATAAATATAAATTATTTTTGCCATAATGTATTTAAAGGGGAATAGAAAATAAAATTTAGGCCGAAGTCAGGTATGACAGCTATTATAATATATTTAAAATACATTTCTCTGCTCAGAATCAAATTTATTGAATGCAATAATTTATCATTGCTTTAAATCTAAAATGATTAAACTATCCTGTCTGAGAACCGAAAAGTAGATCTATAAATAGATGGACTAACTTCCTCCACCTATATCCTACCGGCGTAGGAGGTGGTTTCCTAGTTTTTCTATTTTGTGAAATTTGACAAAATCGACTCCCCACCACGAATATTTCTTAGCTCCGGCCTTGCATGTATCTTTTATATTAAGTTACAATACAAATTGTAATTCGGTTACGTAATTTATCAAAATAATATAACTGATTACTGTCCAACCCTGAATATATTGAGATCAATTGGTAAAAGTACAAAACTCTATTACCAAGATGTGATTGGGAACCATGTATGAAATAGAAAGAGCTTTCTACTTCTCCGATCTTCTACTGCACTTATTATTTCCGAGAGTTGATTAGTGTTTTGTTAGAACTGTTATAAAACCTAGAATTTACTGGTAGGCAATTGTACTTTTACCATAACATATTGTACTTAAATAATTTTAATAACTACAAAAGTGTATTGAATCGATACCTATATGTACTCAAAGACCGAATATTTTAGATTACTCTAGTATATATAATTATAAAACTGACCACACGTTTTTCACTGCTACGTAGTCTTTGTAATACTATTTCACCATAAGCCTGGCCTTCATTTAAAGTTGATATAAGTGCTACACTTAATTTTTGACTTTCCATTGGTTCTAATAACAATTTCATTTCTGACACATGATTTTCACCAGGAGATATCAGCTTAAAATCAAAAATAACCAAAAATCTTACTAATGAAATTAATATTTTTACAAAAACAATATTATTTACCTTAAAGCAATTCTTATTATCTTTGATACTTAAAAGCAGTTTTTCCTTGTGTGGACCACGGTTACGTAGAGTAAAAGTTTGTACAGATTTAGTATTTGATGGGACACTTCCCCAAATTAAACTTGAACATGTAGATTCCAATTCCAATTGTCCAACTATAAACAGTTATTGAAATCCACATAAGTTTAATTAATAAAGAAAAATAATATAAGTACCTATACCAGCACTTGATGAACTCGTACTCCATGGAGATATGGGTCGTGAAGATAGTGAACTGGTTTGCTGAAATTCAGCTGAAACAAAATAAAATTGATTGCTTAATTTAATGACAAATAAATAATAAGAATATCAATTAAAATAAATCATTACAATTTGGTTCAATGCAGTTGATTTTAATAAAAAACTGTTTTTGTGATGATAAAATTTGTAAACAAATACTCGTTTCTCTAAAATAAAAATAAAAGTTAATAAATACTAATTAATTAAATAGATAAAAATTCTAATAAATGACAAAAATACGTGAAATAGTTGGATGACTTGGTTGGTGAGTACACAATATTCATTTTTAATTTTTCATTAACAGCTAATTGAAATTTATCAGGTTGAATAGTAAATTCTGAAGAATGTTTACTATTTTTTCGTACAAATAAACTAATTGGTAGTTCACTGTTGTTGGATATTTCTATAACACCACTTAATGTAGATTGCCCATTTTTTTTTAATATTAAAGGATTCTGATCAAAAGAAATATTCGTAAAACCAATACGTCCTGATAAATTTGAAAAGTATAATAATGGTGAATAATTGTCAGATAATTTTTCAATAGAATCTAAAACTATTCGAAGACGACCAGTTATAGACTTTGTCTTGCAGTTATTTTTTAAAAAACTTGGTGTCAAGATGTTTACATCACACTGCCACAATTCAGAAGGATTGATAATGGCTTTAGCCTGAATAGTATCTTCACATCCGTCCTGAAATAGTTAGAAGCAGAGTTAATATTTTAAATCTAAAACAAAAATGCAGTAATAATTATTAACATATGAAAATTAAACAATTTAAATTTGATAAAATATACCTTATACCTACAAAAACTGCCTTTCAAAAAATGGTATACTCGTACCATGTTACAAAATATAAATCATCTAAAACCAATGATTGGTGTGGATAATATAATATTATTAGCAAAATTTAAATACATTAAAAAAAAAAAAAAAATATTGATTATTATGCTATTTAGGAACTATAATTATTATTTTTGCAGCCAAAATTTAATTATTGAAAAATACTTCTTGTACAATGTATATACAGTGGTCGCAGAGAAATTTAAAATGAAGAGTAATCACGACACTGATGAGTGTATTAAAAAAAATAGAGCAACTTGGCTCAATTAAAGATACAAAAATAGTTATTAATTAATTATAATGTATATTAAACAAACCTGGTTTAAAATAAATATAATAGGAACTTGGTATGTTCCCTTATTCAATAATTTGATTGGAAGAGACTTTTGTGATAACTCTGGTAATAAGCCAAAATCTATGGAACCAAATGAGTTATTAACCCATGTAATCTAGAAATAATATTTTAGTGTTGAGTTACTTGTAGAATTATTTATAGATATAAATAAATACCTAATTTCTATTTTATAAATACTGTTTCTATAAAAAGGAATAAATATATTTAAGCGCCGAATGACTCAATAGTTGTTTGATACTGAAGATGAAAGCATTGTTTTTGAAATTCGTATTTGTTTAATAAAAACAAATTATTTTGTAGAAATTAGGTTTTTATTTATATGTAGAAATAATATTTTATTTAGGTACTTGAGCGTTATTGCATTCCCACTAAATGTAAAGATTTTCTGCCAAATTTTACAATATTTATTTTAAACATCATTTTAATGTTATATTTTAATTAACATAGAAGCAAAAACAACTATTTTAAGTATAAAATTCTAATAAAATTGTCTGGTATCTTCATATTTAACACTGTTATCGCGACAATTGTTGCACATTTTATTAATTTGAATAATATGTTTGTTTTATAAAAATTAAATACATATCTGTATCTTTATTATTCACTACAGTGTATAATTTTTTAATATTCATTTTTATATAATTTTATGCATGAAAAATGAAAAAAACCTTATACAAATAAGAAATAAAACAATGCGTTGGGTACTGCAATTTCACTAAAATTATTCTTTTTGGGTATTATAATTATATATTATAGTGTATGTGTGTACGAACCATATCTATTATATATATACCGGATAGTTATTTCCACAATTATTGATCATAAATTATAGAATATCATAAAATTTAACATTTGGAGGTGCAATAAAATTTGTATGCACAATAATGCACAAGTACCTTAATTTAATATAATATGTACAATATTATAAATAAACTGCACATATTACAATAATAATACCTGTGGCTCAAAAGAATTAACTTGAATGTTTCGATATATTTCTTGAGATATGTCATTACTTTCAAGTTTTATTTCAATACTTATATTTCCAGATATTAAAGGTATAATACCAACCTAAAAAAATAAAATAAAACATAAATATAAAATCAAAGTAATCACTTTTTAATGTCCATACAGTAAATGATGCTTCAGACAAAGCAGGTATAATGCAAATTTTATTTGAACAAAGAACAGTAGCAACATTTGGTCCAATTGGTTTATTTTCAAGAAATGGGTTATTTTTGGAATAGTTAAGTGATACATTCAACAAATTTAATGTATATTTAACATCAATAGTTAAACAATTTTCCAGTGTAATTACAGCTTGAGAGTAAGTGCCAATACATATATCACCAATTTCAAGTACTTCAATACTTGTTCCTTAAAATAATAAGTGATAAAATTATTTATAATACGATAAATTATTGTTATAATAATATATACCCTATAATTTGATGAAATTAACATCCAAACATGAAAATGATTACTTATATTATATAATATCAGTGTTGGGTAGCAACATATTGGATATTACTTGCTACTATAATGTAATTATTTTTTCAAATAATGTTATGGTAACTTTGTTATTTAAATTTTATAATAACATAAAAGTAATTACTTGGAGCATATTTAGTCACCACTCATGTTGTGTGTAAATAAATTCTAACTAGTAACATTATGTATAATATAGATTTTTGCCCGTTAATTAATAAATAAAATAAAATACAATTTTTAATTATTTTAAATTAATAAATAAATAAAATACAATTTTTTCAATATTTTATATTATTTCCTTCTATTTATTATTAATTAGTGATGCGTAAAATATATACAGTAAGTATAGACTGTGGTCGGAATAAGGATATAGGCTGATACGGTATACACACCGTTATACTTCGCCATAGTCGAACATGGTACCAACATATAAAAAATATCGATATATTGATATTTTGCATCCTATAAAATATCGTTCATCAATATTTAATACTTCGATATATTGATGTATTCTCGTTTTTGTGAATCACTATCAATAATAGTTTAAAATACTAAAATACAATTAAATAACTAAATAGATAACTAACTGTCATATTGAGCTTGTGATTGGTTAAATTTATCTTCACACAAAGTTTCATTGGAATATATAATTTTAGAAATATTAATAGATTTGTTCAGGGACGTTTCCATGACATGATTACTTGTCAAAATCGAAAAATTAGAAAGATCAATGTTCTTTTCCAAAAAGTTTGTATCCGACGAGCATTCTTCAAAATATCCACTTTTAGGTGTCAAAATAAAATTACAATTATTATTTAAAAGTATTTTTGTTTGATTTCTGAAAAAGTAATATATATTAGTATTAATTTGATTAATTGTATGATAAATATTAAATGTACTTGTCAATTTTATTAGATATTTCGTTAGTTATATCCTGAGTTGGCGTATTATTAAATTTTTCATTGTTATAATTCTTTTCAATATTTGTACTTTTATTTAATTTTAAATTAAGTTCTTTAACACTTGACATTTTTTTTTGAGATTGAACAAAACTACAACTTTCTAAAGATGAAAAAGCTGAAAATTGAAAACATAATTCATTGTAAAATAAAAATAAATAAAACCCATAAAATAAAAATAGAAATTTACATATTTCTGCATGCTCAAGATATTGCGAAGAATTAGAAAATCTAGTAGAAGTAGACAATCGTCTTTGAAGAAACTGATGAGGTTCATTCAACAGTTTGTCATCAGACAAATCTAAATTTATAATACTTTGGTTAATTAATACTATTGCAAAATAATACATTTGTTAGTATTTAAATAATAATTTAATATGTAACATTAAACTCTGTACAATAAGAGAAACTTTTTAGAAGGTAATCAACCTTTTCAAGTGTTTGCACATTCTCATTTCAGTTTGTGTAAGATACCAAAAAATTAATTTTTATTATTACAATATTGGAATAATTTAACAAAAAATTCATTATCTTCTATATGGTCTTCATATGTTTAGAGAAATTACATTTTAAAACTGAAGTTTTCTCTCACAAAAAAGAATATAGCTTACTATATTTCCTATATTAAATAGGTAGGCCATTACTATCTTGATAGTTAAGAAACTATTATTTGTATATATAAAATGTTTCTTAACTTTAATAGTCTACTATAAGCCTTAAGAATACAATTACTAAAAGTTACTATCATTAAAAAACTAAAAATAATTCTAGATACACTGCTTTAATTAAAAATAAAGGATAAACTATATTGTTAAGTATACTTTGACATCAGGATAGATCTAAATTTAATACCTACATATATATTTTTGCTTATAAAGTAAAACAAATATAATTCATTTTATGACTAAATTTTTACGAGATGTGCTCTTTTTAAAACACAGGTAGCTTACCTAACACAAGAAAACTATTCATTTTTATAAAATGTATTTCTATTTGTTCAAAATTTAACTATAGACTATAAGACTATGTTTAAATGTATAAAAAAATCACATTTGCTATCTCCGTTTAATCAACTGATAAATTAGAAAATTGATGCTTGGCATTCTTATTTAGGGATCCCATTTGTCCCACACATATTACATGGGATTGTTACCATATTTAAATCAAGCGTCCTAGCATTCCGACCAAATGTCACTTTTGTTCCTATTTTCAAGAACCCTTTGAAAACGTGTTATTATCTTTATTTAATTTGTATAATCAATATTCAAATACAAAAATGTTAAGTATTGCCTACACTTTTATAATTTCATAAGAAGTCATGCTAAAATAATTGTAGTTTCTGAACAAAGTGAGAAATATACTTATTGGTTTAACATTATGTGTTTTATGGTTTTCCAATTTTTGGTACAATAATTTTTTTTGATAGAAAATGGCATCTAGTTAGTACTTTAAAGAAGTAATTTTTTCATTTCCTATGTAGTTTTCCTACAAGTACAGAATACATTTTCTATGTTTGGAAGAGAAAATAGAAAGTTGCCAGTCCCCACACAACCTATATAATATTAAACAATTTATTTGTATAATTCTATAAGAAAAATCACTCAAAGTATAATTTAATATTTAAAATTATTTAATATACCTAATTATAAAATAAAAATAATTTTGAATTTTATGATTTTACAACAATTTTATAATTAATTTATTAAAAAATAAATTTAGTTTTGAAACAAATCAAAAATTTAGTATTTGAAAATAAATGCAATAACAATAGACAATAATATAATATTGTATTATATTATAGTATAATTAATCTATGTATATTGGAGCATGGCGAGAAGAGGTAAAATTTGGAATCTTACTTATACATTAGCGGCCCATGTACGAGCAGTTTTTTCAACAATTTTGAACTACGGTCCAGATCTTTTGTTGCCCACAAACGTATATTCCTGGCCATTTGGTACGTGGACGTTTAGAAGAGGTGTTTTAACTCTAAAATCACTTTAAGAAATAATTTCCCGTTTTCATTTTTTACTACTGAAAATAATTGGCATCCTTAACAGGCCTACTGTTCTTATATTTCTTGTACTTATTGATTATTCAAACACTTTTTAAACATGGTGTTTTGCAAACAAAGTTTTATGTATAAATAAGACCTTAAATCAAAAATTAAACTCAACAATCAAAATGATTTTTTGAATGGTTAAATTAGGAAAATTTTGGAGAGGTGGTAAATATTAAAATACATAGATAGCAAATATAGTAGTACCCAACTTTATTCTGGTGAAATTGACTCTCGATTTTATGTCAAATCAATTTCTGTGTTCCTAATCGATTCCCAAATTAAATGTCTATCTTTGTATCCTATCTATTCCACAAATAAAACAACTGAAAATAAGAACCCTCCTTTCCTTATTTAATTCTTTTATGTATTTAATCATATGTTAAATGAATGTAACCCAGTATTTTTTGTTAATATATCACTATTATTTTTCTCATAAACATTATTTGAAATAATTATATATTTTAGGCTTATGCCTATCTATATAAAAATAAAAATAATCTTCCACACTAAGTACCCATATAACATTTTAAATTATCTATTATAAATTAGACTAAAATAAAAGCTACAGTTTAAAAACTATAAGTAAAACATGCACAGTTATTGTTATTTTAAATTATTAAAGAATATAAAGGTGAAGTATTATTTTAGATTCTACATAAAAAAAATTAGCAAGCAATAGAATTTTCAAGGTAAATACAACAGTATAAACTCCACAAAATTTGAATACCTCCTGATAGCAATGCTTTGGTCAATTCTTTTGAATTAGTCATGTTTGTTTTTGATGTTAAAACTTCAGAAATATCAGATAAACTTGGGAAGTTTAGTGACTTATTTGATACATGACTATCAGTCCATGATGTAATTGATGACACTGTTTTATATCCATTAAGCGTTTTTTCTGAAAAAAAAAAAAAATATATATATATTATAAAAATACGTATAGATTATAGATACTTATGAAACACAGTAAATTATTAAATATAATTATAAATTACCTTCTTGGTTTTTTTTTTCATTATTAGGAAGTAAAAAAGAACAATGTTTTTCTTTCAATTCTTTTGTAAATGTTTCATTTTTCTTTTGTCTTTTAGGAAATATTGCAGATAGGTCTTCAACAGGTACACTTTTAGCAGCAAAGTATTTAGCTGCAAATGAACCGTTTTCAATAGACTGTCTAAAATATTATTATATTTTAAAACTATATCAACTAATAACAATAAATAGGTATATAATTGTTTATTTAACAATTTACTTTTCGCCTTCTAAAGTAAAATTGAAATGACTTTCTGATAATGAACCAAATTCTTTGCGGTTAACCTCTTCAATTTCAACTAAATTTTCTTTAAACTCATTACCAGATATAAAATCCTCATTAGAAAATGAACTAATTGAATTATTCATATCTTCTTTTAACCTAAACAAATTCATTGTAGTGATTTTGGTATAATTATAAAATATATTTTCTTTATTACTTACATATCTTTGAATGCAGTGGTTATATTTATTAAGGAAGTTCTCACACTTTTATCATTGTCAACATTGTCTTAAAATTAATACATTATAAATATTATAACACTTCAAACATGCTCAAGCCATCTACATCTATTCTTTCTCATTTTGTATACTATTGAAGCGTATATAAACGGAGTTATTTCAATAGTAGACAAAATGAGAAAGAATAGATTGAGATAGCTTGGGTATGTTTTAAAAAGGGAAGATATAGAAGCAGTAAGATTAATAAAGGAAATGTATATTAAATGTAAGAAGGAAAGAGGGCGCAAGTAAGAAGGATGTGGGAGATAAAGTTAACTGGAAGTACAGAACTAGGGTGGTAGACCCAAATAGGTGGTAAAGAAAGTGAAGGACAAGAAGAACTATGAAAAATAAAAAGAATTATTTAATAATAAAAGATATAATATATACTATTAAAAATATTTTTTATTGAACTTGCTCTAGCAAGAGTATTTCTAGCTCGTGTTACTTGACTTAAGCGATGTTGCAATATTGGTTGATTGTTTAAAGGAAATGTTTCTCTTTTGTTTATATTTCCTATATCTATAAATTATACAAAATATATATTTTTTTTAAAATGAACATTTGTATTGGTTAATATTTTGATTACCAGACATATTTTCAAGTTCAAGAATTCCCAAAGAGGATTGTCCACTTGATGAATACATACTATCCTTTTCTATATTATGTTTATTATTTAACTTTTCAGAGAATGTTTTCTTTACTAAATCACCATCAGTCAATTCATCAGAAAACATTGAACTAAATGTATCATTAATGGTATTTTGACGACGAATATTCGTAAATCTAGAAAATATAATGTATTTTTTTTAAATAACTAACAATACATAAGTGAATGTGATACCCGCATATATTATCTATATCTACTTAACAAACCATTTAACATATAACATACAAATAACATAATGGAAAACATTACTTGAGACAATATTTTAAAATAGGTACTGTAACTTCTTTATTTAAATTTATTTGTTTATTACTGAACCTATGTTATTGTCTAGAAAATATTCAAAATTTGGCAAAAGGGATATAAAATCCAATTTTAATGTAAATGTCACAATTTTTTAACTTTTGCATAGCGTAATTTTGCTACATTGCCCGTTAGATAGACAGAAATAGTATACATACAAGTATCATGTTTTTATAATGGTTACAATAAATCAATATTATATGTTATTGAATATATTAATGTAGGTAATATATATATAATCTGTATAATCTGCAATAATATACAATTCTAATATATAAGTAAACAAAAATGGAATTAATTAATAAAAGTTGGTATAACCTTGTATAAGGAAGAGTTCTTAAAATAAAATGTATGTAAATACTAACAGAAAATAATATTTTATACAAAACTAAATAAATAATATAAATAATTAATAAGAAAAAAGTCATCCAGATACAGACGGTGAAAGTTGGTCTATCATCTCATTGATTTTTGGATAGGATAATGTATTATTTTTAATGTAAAAGCAAAGATAAATCATTATATTTGAAAGGTGAGGTTAGAACTTAGTTTAGAAGTTTTAGCAATTTGAAGTTTTTTCTATTATCTAAATCGACATATTTTACATTGCATTTCTATATCAAAAGAGTTGTTTTTTACCCGATGTAATATTTTGAAGAACTGAATGTCTAGTTTAAAAAAATGCAAAGCAAAGTGTGGCTGCTGCTAAAGTCTCCCTGTCGCAATACTGCCGGAAAAAACATTTTATGCAGGTTATTTGGCAAAGTTCATGTTTTTGAAACGATGCCGAATATTAAACTCGGATCTCTTATCAGAATTTTATACACTGATATTTTATATAATCTAACATCGGTATTTGAAGATGGGGAAAATTATGCAAATTCCAGTGATAATTCTGACCCAGGAAGTAATTTTGAAATGGTCTAATTTGTATTTTTATTTTTAGTTTCATAAAATAAACGATATAATAATATAGGTAATTGTGATTATGCTTATAATGTATTATTAAATTTAACCTATTACCAATCTGACGTGGTGTTTCACAGCAAATTGAGGGATATTTTCGATTGAAGCGAAGCAGAGCGAAATAGTTTTTTAAACTAGACATTCAGTTCTTCAAAAAATTACATCAAGTTAAAAAACGACTCTTTTGATATAGAAATGTAATGTAAAATATGTTGTTTCAGATAATACAAAAATTTCAAATTTCTATAACTTCTAAACCATGTTTGACTGCCAAATTCTGATTACACCATTGTTTTCAGCGTTAAAGGATACACAGGATTCAAAAAATTTTTTGGAAAAAGATGTCTGGGAACTAAACTACATTTGCTCCTACGAGTAAAATATGTATTAAAATTATATTTGAAAATAAAGTGTAAAATCCATAAATTAACAGAAAACTTGAATATATAATTATAGAATTTGGGTCCAAAAATGGAGGTGGTAATAATTTTACACAGTCCAATGCTATACAAATAAAATCTTATATTACTTTAGTAATTCCTACACGTACCTACCAAATATAAGTAATTGGTTTTTTTCTAACATTATAAAAGTGAGTATTGTAATAAATCATATTATTTTCGTTAATATACCTAAGTTGAAACTTTTTTATAAAAATAAATTGAATGGGTAGGGCATTAAGTAATTAGAACAGGTCAAACGGTAGATAATATAGAGATTTTTTTAGAATTATCTTTAAGTGTTTTTGCACAATTATAAAATCAAAGCTTATGTTTAATATAAATTATATTAATATTATGGGTATAGGTAGTAGCATTGATTATAATATAGATAATATAATAGATATAATATATTATATCTAAATAATAAATGATAGTAGGTACACTTAAACATAATCATAGTGCTATTAAAAAATAAACACAAACATGATTTATAGTAATAAATTACTACTATACTCAAATATTATTTATTAGGTACCTATATTAACTAAATAAAGTTGAAATAATTGACTTTAATAACTAAGAAACTACTAGGTAGATAATTATCACGGCAGTAATACTTTTAACTATTTAAAATATGTGACATTACCTAAATAATTAGTAAACATTACTGACGATCGTACAATATTACTATGAGTATTTACCTGCAAACGGCTGATTAGATACTAAAATCATAATCATATAAATATTTCTAATATTTAATAAACCATAATATAAGATAATCCAACTACAATTGCAAAAGTATACTTAATATAACCAATGATTATTAACTAGTAGCTACACAATAATATCTACAAAAAAACCAGTTTCAAAAAGAAAATTTGGCATAAGTAGGTACCTACCTCCTATATATTATTATAATAATGAACGCTTATGTATAAAATAATTGATAACATTAAACACTTAATATAAAATATGAATATCAAAAATTGGTTAAAATTATTTATTTTATAATTCAATATCATATAGAAATGATTTAATATATACCGTTGATTTTGGGATTTGATAGCTGTAGACGAAGCCATAGGATCTCTGTCTAAATTGGACATGATTATTAAGATAAGCAATTAAATAAAAATAAACATAACATAAATGATTAGTTATAGGATTAAGAGACCCGGATCCGTGATCGTCAATGTATAATAGTTGCAATTTAAAACCATAAAATATGTTAGTTTATTAATTTCAAAAACGTCTAATTAACAAAATGAAAATTGAAAATGGTACATTTGATTAACGGTCAAACATAGATGATAAAGATATTGCGTAGTTGATGAACGAATGAGACCAAATGAACTATTCTCTTTGGCGAACGATATGAAACTAGTTTAAAATAAATAAACGGTATCGTTCACTGATAACAAATCGTTCGTATCATCATATCGTTTATTTGAAATTTGAATCGTTCGTTCTGTCATATCGATAATTTGAATCCTTTCTTCGTTTAAGAACTCATTCATTAGGATCATTCAGGTCGTTTATTTTCGTCGTTCGCCCGGCTCATCGGATCGTCTCTTTTCATCGTACATCCAGCTTAGAACCCGGCTATACACGGCGTTTTTCCGTCGCGAATTTCGTTTATGAAATTTAGATTTTAAATTAGAACATTGATTTAGATTAGAGCGGCTATACACGGCGACGACAATCTGTCGCAATTTGGACGCTGCGGAAAAACGCGGCCGGACTGTGAATAATCGTCCGAACGTCAAAGTAATAAAATCGCAAATCCCGCATTTTCTATACAGTTGTATGAGATGCGGCGTTTTTATATTGTATTCGATAATACAATAATTTTATATAGGTTAACTATTATCATTGATTATAAATTACTATAATTTACTAATTTATAATCAATGCTATTAGTTTATTAATACGCAGGTCGCAGATACCTACTACTACAAATATTCATTATTAAATGATTTTTAATTTAATATAAGTTCAATTTTATACTATTATATTATATACCTATGTAGTGTATGCAATAAAATTATTAAAACTTAATTATTATTGTATTTTATATAGTAGGTGGGTACCTACTATTTATTATATTATAATATGACAAGTTTAATTAGGTACTTGCCCATCTAAATTGTACATTTCAACGACGCGTATTCTGGGCTTTTTTTTAATTGTGTTTAGATTTTTATATGTTGTAAATAATTTTGTGAACGTTGTTTATAGGTACCAATCTACCTAATAATATACCTACTACCCGGTTTTTTCCAATTTCACTATATAGTATACCACGGCCGGAGAAAATTATAAAAATATAATCACCCGTATTATTATCACCTGTTGGTGTGGGTCTAGGACACTTTTAAATTCAGATACAAACCTGTTTTATCCTGCGCGCTCTTGTTCGGAAACTTGTGAACATTACGTACCCATGGTTGAAATATACCAGGTTATTGCAGCTATGTACCTACCTATATTTTCTTTCATACTAGTTTTACTAATTTTATTATACGTTTACTAAATATATTTTATTTAAAATTAATTTTTCTTTTATTTTATTGAATAACTCATTTGTAATTTGTATAAAAATTGTTAAATAATAAAATAATAATAAAAATTTAAGTAACAATTCAAAAAATAATTAATAATATGTTGTTTTCTAATTACATAATACCTAATCTATCATTTTTATTTTATATACTTTCTTGATAATCAACGAAATAAAATATATATACCTATAATAAAATTAATTCATGTAAAAACAATTTATTAAAATAAAATACTTATTTTCCATTTATTTTTTTCATATTTTTACCTGTTAGTATGACAATAATTAAATTTAACAAGTTATTTTTTTACAATAAACTGACCAATCTAATGAACCTTTTACATTCTATCTATTTTAAGACAATTAAATTTGGCATTATTTCTATACAAGATATTTTATTATAAATCCAACATTTTATTAAATATATTTGAATAATTATTAAAAAACCAATTTTGCAAAAAAAAAAAATTAAATATTCATTATTTTATTATTTTGCTTAGAAATTAATAGTCTTACGAAAACTTTTGTAAAGACAATTTTCATGGGCAATATTATGTTCTATAATTAAGTAATTATATATAATATATTTATATGCTAAGGGTTATAGTTTTTTAATTAAATTTAAAACACTAAAATCTACCCTCTTTTTCGATTTTTCAACCCCCTTGAGGCACATCTTAGGGTTGATCAATCATGGCCAAACTTTACACATATTATTTTTATGTATACAAGAACAAATTTTAGGGGTGAGACATTAAAAATTCGAAAGTTCAAAAATAAAGACCACCCTAGTGTGTATAAAACTTTATCTGCTGTTTGACATTACAGTCGATGCTATCAGCCAGATTATCAATGACTAATATCTACACAAGTATAATAATACAATAAAAAAAATCTCCTAAATACATTTATTTCAATTTTAAAATAGGGTTTGTAGAAAAATGGCATGTTTTTAAAAATAAAATTTCAAATGTTAAATTTTTTTTTAATCTATAAGTATTAAAAAAAATAAATAGTAGTTGCCATTTAAAAATCAAAAGTAAATGGTGGGGAATATTGAAAAGTACCGGAAAATATGTGTATTATAATCTACATAAATATACAAAAATCAGAATTCAAAAATGTTTATCAGAAAGGGAGAATACTACAATATTCCATGCTTTTTGAACACCTTTTATAAAAGTATATTTTCAATTATTCAATAAGTATATAAATTATTAACATTTTATTTTTCAATTAATACATAAAAACATTATACACAATACAAATTAATGAGTTAAAATATATTAGATAGATACATTTGTAAATTATCATATATGATATTATGATTTAAGCATAATGACATAATTAGTAAATCTGAGTTGTTGTATAATCAATACAATTATTAACCAATAAAGATAAAATATAATTAATTATTAAATGTACATCTTAATAAGTAAAAAATATGAATAAAAATTATAAAAAATTATAATCTAAAATAAAAATGAGATTAATGTTTCAATTGTACAAATTATTATCTTCGAAACAAATGTGCTTTGGCTTCCGCAGTTAATTTTCTAATTCGTCCTCGACTGCTTACAGATACTTTTATATTAACACTATTTTCTTCATCATTATCATCGTCATCATCATCATCATCATCATCATCATCATTGACATTATCATCACTACTATCATTGAAGCTCTGATCACTGCGTTCAGTATAATTTCTTTTTTGTTTTGTTCTTCGACTTTTATGACGTGAAGTTCTTTTGGTAAACTTCTGTGTAGGTTTCCAATCGTCAATACCTTCTTCACTACTAACACCAGATACATCTAACATTTTTGCATAATTCCAGCGTTTTTTCTTTCTTAAATTTCTTGTACCTCTCTGATCTGTTTCTTCACTGTTTAAAAATCTTGACTGAGTTGATCTAGCTCTAGTAGAATGTTCTTCTTCATCATTGTCTTCTTCATCATGGAATCGAGAAGACTTTCTTCTACTTGTAATGGGTGGTACTTCAAATGTTTCTTCACATACTGGTAGTCGCCTACTGCGAGATGGTTTTGAAGGTAGGAATTCATCACCACTATCATCGTCATAATCTTGTGAAATTGATTTTTTTGATTGTTTCGTCTGCTGAGTTTCAATCAGAGTATCATCGTCATCACTGTCATAATGATTGTCTTGTAAACGATATGTAGGTTTACATATTCTTGATGAATGGCGTCGGAGTGGTGTTTCATTATCACTTTGGACTTCTTCTTTAATCTCACGACTTGTTGATGGCATATCTATAGATTTCTTTACTTTAATGCAATTTGATCCATTTCTTTCATCTAAAATTTACAATAATTTTATTATTATACATTAATTTTAAAATGAATATAATTAATTTTATAAGTGTAACTTACTATGTGCAAAACTAGTTGAAGGTTGATTAGGATCAAATTTGATTTCTTCTTCATCTGACGATTGATCTGTTGTTTCTTCTTTAATTGCTACAGTTCTTAACCTACGAGGTCTTTTTGTTCTTAAATTAAAATCATCATCACTTTCATCTTCACTTGGACTATCATCTACTTCTCTTAATCTTTTTAAGCGACATCTTCTTTGTGGTCGTGAACTTAAGTGACTAACTATAGCTATTATAAAAATATTTATAAGATAATTGTATTGACTAAAAACTAAAAAATGTAACTTACATTTCGGACGTGTTTTTTTCCTCCAATTATTAAGTATTTTAGTTATGTTTTCTTCTGACATCTTGATCATTTTTTGAGTCATTAGTTCCAGCTTAAAAAGATAAAAATATAATATAAAATAAAATTGACTCAAGATCTAAAAAGGGAAAATGTAGATAGAAAGAAATAAGTATGATTATAAAAAGAAGTTATTTTATTTATATTGTGTATGCTTTGTTTAAATGGTATCAGTAAAAAAAGGAAAAAAATGCAATTTTATAGGTACATTTTAAAATAAAATTAAATATTTATAAAATAAATAAAAAGACAACTGTCAAGTATATTAGGTATTATTCTATGTATTATATACATATTAATGTAATTTTGGTTGGGAATCATACATAATAGAGACTATATTTACTTATATTTTATAATATAGATTAGATTTTAGGGTGCAGCTAAAAGAAAATGTCAATGTTATTATCTGGGAAATTACTCCAAATGTGTACTAGGTATAGGTAGTATAACCTACCTACCTAATAAAATATATGTTCAGCTACCTTCTATAAACGTTCACTATATCATATGGGATGTAGTGGGAGAGTTTGAGAGGTTCAAGTATTTAGTCCATTGTGTAGAAAAATGGTGATTTCGTAGGGAATATGAAATACAGGATTAAGTGTGGATGGATAGTGGAGGAAAGCATCAGGTATTTTGTGAGACAAAAGAATCCCTATTAAGGTGTGTCCACATGTGAATAAATTTGTGTGTGCGTTGTATTTTGTATTTTGAAAGTAACTCATGTGGTGAAAATTAGACTCATTTGGACGGGGTGACACATGCTCAGCTTGAGTGTGACATAGTGCACACGACCTGCACCATGGCGGTTTCTATTGTTATTTTTGTGTGTGCGGCACTCAGTTTGAACGGCACTTTTCGTGAATCGTTCGTTGCACACAAAAAATTAAAAAACATGTCTAAATGGAACAAAGATAACTATCGCAAGAAAGCGTAATGTAACAACTAATCGTTCGTTGACTGGAATAGCTTTTCAAAAATCTGTATCATTTATTTTTATTTTGGGCCCAATCATATTTATTAAAAATTCAAAGTCCTCAGAAGACTTTCAAAGACAATTTTTGAATTGCCCACTGCTTTCGTTAAATTTTAATGGGGATAACAAACTTGTACCACCGTTATTCATTTTCTCTTGGAATAACTTCATTATTCACCAATGTCTTGACAGATTTTTTATTATTATTTTTTAATAAATGGTACATGACTATATATGTTGCAGCTTTTTTTTATTATTTCTGAATGATTCATAATTGTAAAAATAAAAAATCCAAACATAACTACCTTAAACACGTAGGTACTCATTACAGTAATAGGTACTATTATACTAAACATAGTAAATTTATGTCTGTGCACCACAAACGATATAACGCACAACATACATATATTCCATTATCGCTTCATGCGTTGCTTTCAAAATACAACGCACACACGAATTGCTCACGTATGGACGCACCTTTAGGTTAAAAGGTACATTTTATAAGACAGTAGCGAGATCTGCAATGATGTATAGATATATAATGTTAGGCAGTAGATAGGAAGATAGAACAGAGAATGAATGTAGCAAAGATGATAATGTTAAGCCGGGTTTACATTGGAGTGACAAAACAACAACACAAACAAAACAAAAACTTTTCTGTGACAAAAAAAAAATTAAAACAAAACACAAACTTACTGTTTATATATAAATTAAATTTTTAAAAATAAAACAGCAACATGATATGTGTTTCTTTTTAATAAACATATCATAAGCATATTTTATTTTAGTATTTGGTCAACTGTCGTATAGTGATCAAAGTGTTTTTTTGCTCTCACAGCCTTAATATTTTATTGTTTATTAGTAAACAATATAAATAAAGTTATAAATAAGACTAGGTTTTATATGCAAAAAAATGAATTGCAAAATATGCACATTTTAAGAAGGCACTACATACTCGTTTTTTAAGGGGTTGCTACATATTCGTTTTTTTTAAGGGGTTGTGCATAGGCAATTTTTAAGAAATTTTTAGAAATATAAAAATACAACAATTTAAAAATATTTAAATACAATTCAGAAGTAATTTAAAATTGGTTCTGTGATTCTATAACTTTTTATTGTTATGTAATCGTGATATTTATTAAAAAAACGTATTTACGCAAGGGTTAAAATGGGTTTTTTAAAAGTAATTTAGAGTAAAAACACAATATTATCAAATCGATAGAGAACAACATTTTGAAATGAACCTCATTTGGGATTTTTAATTTATTATTTTTAAAAAAAGTTATTATAGTTTTAAAAAGTTAAGTTGTTTTACTTTTTTAAGCTTTAATACATTTTTTTAAAGTAATAAATTAAGAATTCTAAATGAGGTTCATTCCAAAATATTGTCCTCTATCGATTTATAGTAAGTATTTTAACAGTTTTACATAAACATATTTTTATAGCTAAAAATCATCAGTATAGGGTTCTCTTTCAGATATATGCAATTTTTACTGTTGGAATCTGAATTTAAATATTAACATTTTCAATCAGAATTATTTTAAGTTGAGTATATAAAAATATGCATTTTCATATAAATCCGAACCCTAGTAATAAATCTTTATCTTCATTGCTAAATTGTGTTGGATTACATTACAATTAACACAAATGCAGGTTATAGTTTCTAGAACCCTTTTAAAATAAAGTAGAAAACTTTATTAATATATTTTTAATGGTCTAGTCTAAAAGGTTAGTTTGTGTAGTAAAAAATAGTTATCTGACTGCTCTTTAACTGGATAAGTTTAGGTATAGCCCCTAATAAATAGGCAACTTGTTGCACATTATATTAATTAATAATTATTGGTCTTTGTCAGGTTTGGGCAAAACAATGTATAAAAGTTTCATACACCTGCATAATATGTGTATACATATATATAATATAATACTCATAATTTATTTTAACTGTATATAACATATCTTCGTAATTTATTATATTATAATAATATGGAGGTATTAAACTATAAAAATAATTGTATTTGAGGATAATAATAAATTAATATTAATATTATTATTATTATTAACATTTAGCGATTTGCATATTTAAAATAAAAAAATGTATTAATTAAAACGTAATACTCTTATAAAAATATAAATATTTTATAATATATATTAATTTTACTCATATACCTACATATTATTTTTATAATATATATTTATTTTTAATTTTAATTTGTTTTATAATTATTATAACTTGGTGTATATGATCTTCAGACAGATATAGAATGCTATGGGTTACCACCATTGTCCGCCATGATGTACAAAACTGGAGTAAGTATATTCATTGTTGGAAAAAAGTATAGTATACTGGTGATAAAAGTATTAATTTTCATCAACACTTAAAACATTAAAAGTTAAGACTAAAAACTCATACTACCAAGATTCAAATTTAAACATAATAATCCCAACTCATTTTTAATAGACTACAATAAATAAGGTAACATACCCTTTCATCTGGATGATCCTCTGAATAAATGTTTGCATTATCAAAGACTCGTCTAACATCTTCACAGAATTCTAGTGGAGAGTTGTAATTATCTCCACGTAAATCTTCACGTATTGATGTTAAATCCATAGGTGTGCTAACAACTCGTCCATAATCTGGATATTTATTATAATCAATCGGTTCTCTAAAATATATATTTATTTTAAATTAATATAGTTCTTTTAAAGTTAAAAGATTAAAAAGATAATAATAGTTCTATAATAACTAATTTTACTCATAGTACAAATATAAATTTGATTTTAAAATAGTCAATCAATAGGGAGTGGTAGTACTTCTTTCATTAGATATTATATTGGTGGTGTATATATTAAATTTGTAAGCAATAATTTCTTTCAATAAAATAATTCTAAGCAAAGCTTGATGAAGTATTTTTTTTTTAATTTATTAAAATTGTCCATTTATATTTGATAGTTTTTCTTTAAGTCTAAAAAACTAATGAGAAGATTGAAAATTAACTTTATTTAAGTACCAAATACAATCAATTTTTTATCAGAAATATCTTCTCCACTTCTACTCGAAATTGTGTATACATAAGAATATAAAAAATATATACAAGTCAGTAACCAGTTATGTTTATATGTTATTTTCCAATTTATAATAATTTTTTTTATTAAAATCGGTAGTTTTTCCTTACACTTTTGAAAAATATTTGTAAAATTAAAAAATGTGGTGGCTTCAATCTCCCTGAAGTCTATTAGTTCAATGACGACAATGGACTTAAGTACTACTCTTTCTTTCCATTGTGTCCAGTCAGTCTTTTGCTTATCTTGGGTTATTCTAAAAAAATAACATCCCTAAAAATAGTAATTATTACTAGTTTAGATAGTTTTCCTATCAAAGTATCTCCTGATATCTTTATCTGTTGCCTGAAGTTCATCTATCCACTTACGTTTAACATTATACACTCTTTCTTCAACTTTCAAATTACCGACTATTTACAAACTGTTAAATTTTGATTGGCTCTTTAGTCTCTACCCTCTCTCCTCTTAATATTAACTTAGCTAACCAATGTTTTCCCAGACACTCTTCACTCTACTATACTCAGCTATGTTCCATATTCCTCTTGTCACTTTTACCAAATTAAATTTTCTCTAGTGGGTCTCTCAAGATGTAAAGCATCTTGTTTGTATGAAGAATATAGCACATGCAAAGTTTAAATTAACATTTTATCTGGATTATCATGTTTTTTTTCTGTTACTTCTTCTAGGTTTAAACAAGAGTCCAATGAATGCTTTAGAACTTTCCTTAAGGATACAGAAGACTCCTTCCTGCATAATCCCAATAAGTTCTGGGATTTTGTTGAAAAAATCACTGTTCTTATGACATCCCTAAAAATATTTCGTTTAATGACCTTACTGGTTCTACTGAACAAGAATCTGTTAACTTATTTCAACTTAATCTACTTGTCCTCATCTATCAATATTGACCTTTGTTCCCTGTATATATCTTCCTTGATTTACCAATAGTGATTTTTTTACCACTGCTGATGGATTCTTTAAGCTATCTTCCCTTTGTGGTTTGTTATCTGTTGGTCCTGACATCATTCCTGGTGATTTTTTGTTCTACCTTAAATACATTATCGCCTTCCCCATATGGCATTTTTTCGTTGTTCACCTAACTGGTACATTTTCTGACTTATAGAAGTTAAAATCTATTACGCCTATTTTCAAGTCGAGAAATTTGCCAAATGTCAATAACCATCGTTCTGTCATTATCCTTTCGTACATTTATAAACTGTTTGAGTCTCTCGTATTGGATTACATTTTACCTTCTATTAACCTTCCTTCCATTCTGGTTTGCAGATAGATGTCATTTACATAGATTTTGCAAAAGCGTTCAATTCTGTTAATCATAACACCCTTATTTCCCTACTTGGCACTTCTGAATTTGGTAATCTTTTATTATTATCTTGTCTACATTCTTCTTATAGGTCAAACTCTTTGGCACCAAGTCCACTATTTTTACTGCTATCTCAGATATTTCCCAAAGGAGTCACCTCTCTTATCTTCTTTTTGCATTTTTTGTAAATAATATAAATATTGTGTTCTCTCACATAGTAAAATTCTTTGCTTTGCTGACGATATTAAGTTATATTGTAAAAACAGCAATATTGAAGATTGCAACTACTTCCAATGAGATCTTGACTGTCTAGTCACTTATGGTGATTTTGACTCGAGTTTTAATGTTTCTAAATGCAAATCAATGACATTTTCGAGGGATCGGACACCTATAAGCTTTTCTTATTCCATTAATTGCTTTCAAGTTAGGCATACCACACCCTTTTCATGATTAAGATTCAGTACTTCGTGCACTGAACCTCTAAACTCTATCTGATTGTTGCCCCTTTAGTGATTTATTCTTCTTCTATAAACTACTCAGTGATAAAATTAACTCTCCTTCTCTTCTATAACATATTAACTTCCGAGA
The DNA here is from genome assembly GCA_025469235.1 of Pemphigus obesinymphae. Lineage (NCBI taxonomy): Eukaryota > Metazoa > Arthropoda > Insecta > Hemiptera > Aphididae > Pemphigus > Pemphigus obesinymphae. The sequence goes on from JAIPRL010001292.1 coordinate 35,557, forward strand.
CTTGTCATTTATCTCCTTTTTTAGTTCCAACTTGCTCCAATAATTATTTTTCAAATGAACCATTAACTAAGCGTACGGGTCTTGCCAACAAGGATCCCTATTTCTCTTATTGATTTATTTTAATTTGATTCTGTTTTTAGGTTTCTAAATATAAGAAGTTAAGACACATTATAGCTCTGATATGTCCGTCCGTCTGTCACTAGTTACTAGTACATAGTTACAATTGTTGATTTGGTTACCAGGAAGTAGATATTATTTGTTGTTTTATATTTTTGTTTAAAACATGTTTAGAAATGTGAATTTAGCACGTTTGCAGAGTGGAGTTTCCTAATTTGTTTTATTGTATTCTTATAATTTAAAATAATATTATTATATAAAAAAATATTACTTTAATAATATTTTTGTTAAATATTGTCTAAAACTATTGTATTATAATATATATAATATCTAGATATACTGTGTCACTGTAAACGTGGGCGCAAGCCTGTATATTAATAAATAAGTAAACAAATATTTTAAATTAAAAAACAATGATGAAAGAATTTGATAAATAGTTGCATTCAATAAATATGATTTTGAGCAGTATAATTAAAACCCACTTGGAAAAAATCCTGTGTGTATGTAGTTATACACAGAAGAGAATATGTATATATTCAAGTACATTTGTATATTTATTTATATATGTATGTATGTATAAAATAAAAATAAACATCAGTGTAAAATCAAAATCCGGTCAGTAGGGGGTAGAAGCACTTAGCATGTCGAGCAGAATATTGAATTTCATTATATAATTTAAAAAAAATTATTTCTTTGAATAAAATGATTCCAAGTGAAGCTTAGTATAATAAACTACTGTCAAAAAAAATTTCATTAATAATTTTGAAAAATGAAAGATTATCTTATAGTAAAATACATCAGACAAAATCAAATTTCTAATAATTTTTTTTTTTCAGACTTTCTAGAAAATAATTTTTAAACATTTTTTTTTTGCCCTATTCTAGCAGTTTTCCTTATGTGTTTAACAATAAAAATCGAAAAATGACCTCTTAAAAGTACTATCCTTATCAATTTTCTACTGGAAAATGGGTATACACATAACAATTGGATCAAGTTTTCAACAAAAAAATTAATAAAAATAAATATTATTGTAAAACCACTTCCTTTGTTCAAAATCTGAAATGTGCAAAACACAAAATTTGGATAAAAACTATTTGTTTTTAAATAAATTAATTGATCTTACAAAAGAGCAATGGTTAGAAAATGTGGGAAAAAATAAAAAAGTAATGAGTTATTAGTAGAGAATTAGATACTAATTATGAGATTTCAAAATCTTATAATCTTTAAAAATACAAGTTATTTATTAGTTAGTTATTTTGAACAATTCATAACATTTAATGATTTTTACTGATGTTTTGCTATAAATAAGTATGATTAGTAAATTCTAATTAGATAGTTGCACTTTCAAATTAAATGTAGAAAAATTATTTAACTATGAAGCCATAACAATATTCATATCAATAAGAATTTTTCAAACACATTTTAAATCAGCGAAAAATTAATGTTATTTACTAACTATTCTTAGCCTTTATAATATTTAAGTCAAATTATGCATTTTTATATGGTTTTACCTGAAAGGTGTACTGTCTTTTGATAACCACATCATTTGCAAAAATTTTTTACATTCCAATTTCCAATTATATGCCTGATTACATTCTCGTCGACTTCTTTCTTTTAATGATCTAGGTCTTAATTTACGTGATCGATCATTAGATGGTCCATTTTTTTTCGCTTCTCCTTCACTAATTTTATAATTTTGTTGTAACTGACGACACAGAGAAGGAACTTCTATTGGCGAAGAAGATCTGTGAATAAATTTAAAGTATAAATACATATATAAAATAGTAAATAGTAAGTTTCAAAATAACATAGGTAAGTTTTTGCCAGACCACTAGATAGTATTATTATTAGATACAATTTAAAATTACTAGATTTTTAAATCAATTTCATTTCAGGACTAATTGATTGTATTATATAAATATATATACATATATTGTATTATATTATATTTATATTTCATTTTAAATTTATACTTATGTTGAGGAACGGACAAAGTATTTCCTTGGTCATAAAATATGATTTTTTGTGATAATTAAAGCTAAATGGCAAATATCCATTTGATACCATAATATAAGACTTGGCAATTTTAGTTTTCGCCTTTTTTATTTATATTATATTAAAATTTACTGTTATAATTATTTATTTATTTTTAATATAGGCGTTTAATACATATATAAAATATTGTATGTTTTGGGTTTAGAGGACTGTTAAAAAAACAAATTATTTTATTCATTAATCAGTTTAAGTACTAGTATTAGGGAATAGAAACTTCTGGGTGGCAGGCTGAAAATGGCGAATCAATCATCCACAACAATCGAGGCAACAGTAGGGGCAAAAATACAATCAAATTAAAGGATTTTTACATTTGTACTGAGTCATAAGTCAGTTGAAGTGAACAAATCATAGATTTCTATATTACACTAGATACATTACTATTTATATAGTTATTACTTATTTTATATAAATATTATTACCTAAGTATTCGACTATACTAAGTCTTGAATATTTTTGACGAGTATTCAATAGTCTTATTGATTATACAAGTGGAAATATGATACACTTTATATATACATATAGTTATAATTTTATTTTCAAAATGACATACCTACCTAATGAAAATAGTCTTATTGATTATACAAGTGGAAATATGATACACTTTATATATACATATAGTTATAATTTTATTTTCAAAATGACATACCTACCTAATGAAAATATAAATATTCTATATATATATTTAAAATTGTTATAATTTACTTTATTTTATTTAAAACAAAAATATAACATAAAACAAGTTTATGATAATTGTACAAAAAATTGACTGATTGTTAAATTTTTTTTCAAAATATTAGAATTTGCAATTATAAGAGACTAAAATTAATTAGAAACTAAATTATATATATATATATATATATATAATTAATATTTTTAAAAAGAAAATTTAATTAAATTTCACTACTGATTTCATTTTTATATTTAGAAACCCATAATATTATATGGCGTCTCCACACAATTAATAATCAAAATCATATCATACACAATATATAATAAGGAAGAAAATATTTTATTTGAATAGTCAAAATGTTGGTATATTAAGTCTAATTTATTTAATTAAAAATATATGTAATACATACTTAATAATTGTGAGTAATATTTCAGTGATAATTCGAGCACTTTTCACTATATCACTACCTTCTTCATTGAATTTTTCAGCATTACTTGCAACATATCTTGCATCAAACTGTACTGCTGCCAGTCGTCTGTAGAAACGATTTTCCAATCTTGCCTAAATATATATAAAATTATATTAAAAAAATTTATTTTCCGAATATTTATAATTTAATTTACTTTTATGATTGATAAGTCAATAGGATATTCCACAATATATGCATAAGATGGATATTCCTGTATGTCAACTGGTGCAAGAAATGGTTCTGCAAGTGACATCCCCATAAGATCGTGCAATCCTCGTAATATTCTATCACAAATTAAATCACGAGATCCACTTGGCCATTCTTTATTACCAGATTCTGGTCGGTATAATATATCTTTCATTTCTTTTGTAGTAACTGGTAATGACATACCATTTAATGGTTCTCCTTATTTAATATAATTAATAAACATAAATTATGTAAAATACCAAAATAAATAAAGGTGAATAAAGAAAAATAACAACTCATACTTTTTGGATTTATAGGTTCCATATCCCAAGGACTTAAATTTTCATTTTCACTATTGTCCCAAAGAACTTGATAGCATAAAAATGGCGACCGAGAATTACTTTGTTCGACTATTTTACCACACCACCAAGCATTATCTATCATACTTCGGAATCGTTGACCTAAATTAAATTAAAGATTTAATATGAATAAATTATTAAAAAAAATTACATACCTTCTTTCCATTTTCTAGCTAATCCAGCTTCATAGGTCTGTCGTAGAACTAAAAAGTCAATTACATCTTGCATATCATGATATTTGAGATCAAAACTGAATGAAGTATGATCTCCATTTTCTTTTAATACAGCTAAACGCAATCCACACAAACGAGGTGGTCTAATTTCATATTTTATTCCAATTACTTTTACCATTTGAGGTTCCTTAATATTATTGATTAATAATTAATATACAGTACATATAAAACTTCTAAATTAGAAAATTCTTACTTTAAGTTCAAGTGTTCCCCATGGGGTACATTGTGATTTTTTTATTTTATAAACTTTCTTAGCTTCTACTGCTTCTAAATATAAATTATAACCTTGTTCAAAAAACATTAAAATATCACCCATTTGTGGACAATAGGGAGATTTTTTTGGTAAAACTTCTGAAAACCATTCAGAAGGACGATATATTTCTGGAACATCCTATCAATAAACATTTCATATATTCATTAAATGTGTGTGTGTGTGTATATATAGATATAACATTTTTTGAAAAAAAAAAAAAAATTATTATAATAAATGTTTACTCTTTGAACTTTTCTGGGTGGCAGAGTTTTAGGTCCTTCTTGAGGTGATGATGGCGGTGATGGAGATGATGGAGGAGTAGTAGGTCTCTTAACACGACGTCTTCGATGTTGAGTACGTTTAGGTGGTTCAAGATTTGTACCACTATCAGCCACCCAATCAGAGTATTCAGAACTAGTACCAGAATCAGTGTCTGATGACGATTCACCTTTTCCATCTGAACCTATTCCAACAGTATAATCAGCATCTTCTTCTTCAGATTCTTCAGGGTTAGATGATGATCTATTTTCCTAAAACACAATATAAATATTTTAATTATTTAAAAACCTTTCTGAATTAAGTAAAAATACCTGTTGTTCATTTTCAACAATTGTGGCTCTAGTGCTATATGAATGTTTGGCCTGTGGTCTTTTCTTTGGTTTAATGGATAAAACTTGTGGTTTTTCATCAACTACTATTGGTTTATTACTTTCTATAGTAAATTCATCTTCTTCCATAACTCCCAACATATTTCTAAAAGAAATTAATTTAAATTAATACATAATAATACATTGATTATATATACTAAAAGTCTAAAGGCTTGGCTAGTTTTGTTTTATGACACAGCTCAGTATTAAAACATTTTGTAGACCCAGTCCGGCCTGATATTACATTGTTCTTTATAATATAAAATATATATGTTTGTCATGAAAATAAATAAAATAAATTGGAAACACAGATGGGTTGTACACTATGCCGTGTTAAACCAGTCAATGTGTCAATATTATTTGTATAGTAGCCCAGAGTACGAGTTTATGTACTACCTACACAGCTTATCTAACATATATTGTTTTATTATTTAATATTTAATATTACCTTATTTAATGCATGTTATATTTTATTATACACATTAAATAAATAATAAATATTTTTCTTTTTTCAATTTTTCAGACACATAGATATATATGCACTAAAAAATTAATCACCACTGATTTTATTTATACTTTAGCATTTAATTCTTAATAAATAATAATTAATATGTAAAAATATAGATAGATGGTTTTTAATACCAAAATAGTATAAGAACATTTAAAAAAATTATAACATGTAACATTTTTTATATAAATAATACTTACTGCTTAAAATAATATATTAAATTTTTTAACTATAACGCCTTTGAATTTATAATAATTGTTAATAAAATTAATTAAAAAACTTATTTTTATAATTATAAACTTACATTTGGTTTTTTATTTGATCCAATATTGATGGTTTCAATGGTTTACAAATAATTCTTGGTCTGTTTTCAAATGAAAATGAACTACCATTTTGTTCTACTGATGGATGTAAACTAATAACTCCTAAAATAATAATATGAATAATAATAATAATAATAATTATTTATATAAAATACAAATAATATTTTACATACGAGACTGATTAGGTGAATTGTGAGATAAATGTTCGACAGTGTTCATATTGGCAGTTCCTCTAATTCCAATAACTTCAGTTCGACCTAAAATTAATTATAATTTTTAAATCAATAGCTTTAAATTTTAATATACTGTAAACCTAACAAATGTAGAATTAATATTTATACATAAATAACACATAGTAAAAGTTTGGCTTCTATCTGGGTGTCAACCAATAACCTATTACTTAAATATTCTTTATATTCTATTTTTGAAATAGAGAAATACATGTTGATATTTTAAATGTAGCCACATTTTATTTGATTGTTAAATCAAATAAAATACAGTGATTGTCACTTAATATAATTAAGTTATTACTTTGGAATAAGCAGACAAAAGTTAGACTGGCAGAGATATGTAAACGAGATTATATCAAACATTGATATTAATTAAATTTAAATATTTTAAAAGTAATACAATAAGGCTTGTCTACTAATTTCCGATAGAAAGTACTGAAGTTTTAAATTTAACTATTTATATTCTTTGTAAACATTAGTGGGTTAAATAATGCATTTTGTTAAATAATTATTAGTATTTTTTTTTTTAGGAATTTTGGAGCTTTATTTTTGATTTTTAGTTTTTTTTTTTTATTTATTTGAAGTACTTTTTTTCAATGTTTTTTAAAGCTTCAACATCCAAACTCTAATAATCAACAAAATAAACAGTTATATCATAATGTATTTTATATTATTAATAAGCTGTGGCATGTAGAAATGATTCCTTTATATATAGAGCCGTGGTTTCATTGATGGCCATCAAGATATTTTATATATCTGTGAAGTACACACATAGTAAAAAAAAAAAATCAATAAAACAATTCTGAGCAGTAATTATAGTACAATATTATATATTATAATTTATAAGTCACTCGATAATTCGAAAAATTCCATAAATCGAACTAAACGCTTTAGAAAATACATGTATTTCGGTCCCCTCGATAATTCGAAATGTCTATCGGCGGGAGACACTCTACAATTCAAATTTCTTTTGTCAGAACCTCTATAATTTAAATTTCTTTAAACTCGATTGTACATATTTTATACTTATAAAGATTATGTACAACTGCAACTAATAACGACAGTAATTAAATATTATCGTATTATCGTACCTTATCTACCTAATCTACACTTTAATCGTATCATTATACCAAAATAAACCTCTGAAATAGATAAACAGTTGTTGAAATCGAATAAAACATAGTCAGTCGGAATATGGGTTCCGTAAAGTGTTTGTCGATTGCTGACAAAAAAAAAGTGATCGCAGCAGTTGAAGCCGGTAAAAAAAAAAAGATGTTGCTCTAAATTTTTGTATCCCAGTTTTTACACTTTCAACTATACTCAAATTAAAGCACCATCTTACAACAATAACACCTTACTCATCGTGGATCAAACAGAGAAAATGTGAATACCCCAATCTGGAAGAATGTCTTATGGCTTGGTTTACTGAATACAGGCAAAATAATATTCCGATAATAGGACCTATTTTAAAAGAAAAAGCTATGTTGTTTGCTACCAACTTAAGGTATCACAAATTTTCAAGCTAGTGAGGGTTGGAAAAATTTTAAAAATGCCATGATTTGAAAGATACGAAACAATTTTCAATGCTATCAGTAAGTTAGATAACACTATGGAACAGATTATGGCCAACAATTTATCACAAAAAAAATAACAGATTTCTTTAATATGTAAAATATAATACTACTATAATAAATAAATGTCAATTAAGAAATGTAAAATATAATAATATGTATAATAAATAAATGTCAAAATAAATGTAATACATACAATTGTTCACCTTTTTTTAATTTGAATTAATTTTTTTTCCCTCGATTATTCGAATACTCGGTAAATCAAAAACCTCTATAAATCGAATTTTTAACTCGGTCCCCTGAATTTTGAATTATCAAGCGACTACTGTATACATTTTCGGTAATATACATAAACCTCGATTTGACAAAATCGTATTTTGGTTGTTTTTACATAATACTTTGGTAATTTTTCCTATTGTGTTTATCAAAAATCGCTAAAAATCTAAAAATGGCCTCTTAAATGTACAAACTAGATTAAATTTGCTACCGGAAAATAGGGTTAAATGTACAGATTGGTTTATGTGGTCTGGTCGAAAAGTTGTACATAGAAAAATAAAAATCATTGTAAAACCACTAACTTAATTATTCCACTCAGAATCTAAAATAAAATGTATATTGATTTTGATTTATTTTCTAGGTACAAACAGCAGTAAATAGTTACAAAAACTATAATATGTTAACCAGTATATTATATATTATCACACACTGTATTTTTTTCAAAATACTTTACTATAAAATGTTCATTTTATTAAAAACCTGAATTCCATTTCCCCATCTCTTAACTTTGTTCATCATATAAATATTATTGTTGGAAGAACTCAGTATTGGATTTTATAAAGTAAAATAACAAAATGTTTACTTCTATTTACTGCAGACTTTGTACACTTTACTGTGCCTTGGTTTGCTTTATACTTGAGTATGGTAAAAGATTTTAGTCTTACACCACATACAACCTTAATACAGAACATCTTGATGACCCTTATTTGTAGCACTATAAACATTCATACTCTTTCTACTTGATGCTGTATTATATTTTGTTTTAATAGTCGTTAATGATTTTCTGGACACACCTGACCTTTCTAATATTAATTTTCATAATTCAACATTCTTAACTTATTTTATCTCGTATGGAAATTAATAGTATGCTACCCTATATAAATAATATTTATTTGCTATTTAAATTTAGTTTAAGAGGATGATATTTGTTATACATATATAAATAATTCTACAAGTAACTCACCAAAATATAATATTTGTTGTTCTGTCTAATTAATCAATAATATCAATATTTACATTATGTATTTTTATCACAACTATGTTATTTTTTATATTAGAGTAAATCATAGAGTAAAAAATATAATATAAGAGGTAAATTGACTTATTACCAAATTTATAGTGAGATCATTATCTAAGTCGTAGTGTTGTTTTTTTATTCAAAATTTTAATTTTGTAAAGAGATATAACTATTTTACAATTCCATTAATATAAATAAATATATTTTTTTTAAATAAAATTTCAGAAAAAAATACGACGTTATGACATAGATAATAATTATCTTATTTAGACATTTGGTCAATTTACTCTAATATTAAAAACGACAAAGTTGTTATAAAAATGCAATACGTAATTTTTGTTATATTATCAGTTAGATGGAGACAGCAAATGCGGATATCCTATCTTCTTAACAGCTTCAAATTTCTATATCTCTTATCTATCTTTATTATAACTTTATTTTATAAAGTGCATACATAAATACAATTAATTCTAAATTATTTTTAGTGTTTGGAAAGAACCTTTAAAAAAGGAACTAGTTCACATTCATGTTCTTTATGTTAAAAAGGAACTAAATCCTTTTTCTTGGGCTTGAAGAAAGGAACTAGTTCCTTTTCTCATTCCAAAAAAGTAACATTTTTTGTTCCACAACAATTTAAAATTTTTTTAAACATATGCAGAGATAATAGACAATTATTTATAATATAAATCAGATTTACTTTTAAGTATCCAGCTTGTTTTGTATCATTTCTTTTATTTTTAAAATTTAAAAAGCCAGGGAAGCATTTCACACAATGGGTAGGATATTTGTGGTGAAAATTGGTAATCTAAATGTTTTAGATTCTGAGTACCAAATTTAACAATAATGTATGTTGAAGTAAAGAATTTTTTTGAATTTAGTTATTGAATTAGTAGATTATAGGAACTAAAATCTAGTTTATTCTTTAAAGAAGTCATTTTTAGATTTTCCCTGTAATTTTTTCAAGCATAATAGAAAATTACCAACATTTTTTTATAAATTAGAAAATAATCAAATTAAAGACTTGAAATTTATATTAAATATTTACTGTAGTATTGGCGTGAAAAAAATTTAAATTAAAATCTACAATAATAATAAAACACTATTCTGTTCGAATACTGATAATAATCAGTGTAATCATCGATAACCAATGGTATATTATAATATTTTACAATATTTTAAATAGATTTAATTCAAATACTTGGATGGCTTTGTATAATCTACACTCTATTAAAAAGATAATAATTTATTAAGAAATATTAGGTATTTTGGTAGTAAAAATATAATGATATAGAAATTGATTGATTTAAAGTATACATTTACTGAGAAAATGCTGTAATTTAACTTTTCTATTAAAATAAATGTAGGTATTGTGTTATTTTTTGTTGAAAAATAACTTAGGTTTTAACTTGAATAATAAATTGTAAACAGATTTAATTATACAAGATCAATAATTTCTAAATTTCTGAAGAAATATTATAAAAACTTTTTTTACTAAATTCTAAAAATTCTTTAAATTTAATTAAATTTTTTAAATTATATTTAATAAAGAAATAAGAAACAGAAAAAGGAATGAAAATAAATGTTTATGTTCCTCCTAAAAATGAAGGAAATTATACATTTCTTCATACAATAAAGAAACAAAGTTCCCGATACATTCCTAAAAATTGAATGAAATCAATGGAACGAGTTCCTTTGAATACGTTCCTTCTAAGCACTGATTATTTTTAACTAAAAATAGTGTTTACTATAAATTAATATTTTTATTAGTTAGTTAATACTATCTATTTAAATAATAGTGAAGAATTGCAATAATAAAACTTAAATATATCAGTTTATTTTACTAACCTAGTTCATTGATAATGACATCTGCCACTAATTGCAAAAGCCCTTCATTTTCTTTTCCAGGAACTAATTTTTGAATTTCTGGAGGATAGGGTGATCCATCAGAGTCTACTAAAAATGGAGGAGGCATTAAATGTGGTTCAGTATTAGTTTGCTCATCCAAAACAGAATGATCTGCTGCACGTAACAAAGGTCTATAATCAGTATGAAAAAATACTTCATATGGAACCTAAAAAGATTTTATGTTAATAAAAAAAATATTCATTTAATAATTAAATATTACAAAACAGTTAAAATAATACTTTTCTACGGGGCGAGGGTATTCCTAATCCATAAGTTAATAAATGACCTTGAGAATCAGTCACTGAAAACATTGTTCCATCTGGTGACCATTTAGCATCATATAATGCAGCAAAACCTTGACCTTCAATGGAATTTTGAAATGATACTAAAACTTCTCCAGTTATAATATTCCATAAAAATATCTTGCCATCATGACCAGCACTCAATAAAACCTTCAAGAATAAAAATTACATTCCTTGCTTCACTTAGAATTTAAGATGACAAGTTTATACATAATAGTGTATAGGTATATTCAAACCTTAGAATGAAATGGATGTGATTCTAAAACATACACTTCTTTTTTATGTCCATTCATAACTTGTAAAAGTTCAGTAGTATTAGAATCCCAAACTTTTATACTCATATCTGTACAAGCAGTAATAATCCAACGATCACTTTGATCCCAACATAAGTATGTTACAGATGGTTTAATCTGTTTAAGTTCTTCATCACATTTCTTTTCACTAAGACTAAAATGAATTTAGAATTATTTATTTTAATTTTGAAAATTTACAATATATATATATATATTGTATACAAACTTTTTTTTTAATTTTGTTGTCATATACAATGTTTTATATTTCCACTCTTGATTTTTATAAGTCCAAATTAAAGCTGTTCCATCTTTTGAGCCAGAACTAAACCTTAAACCACTATGAGCCCATTGTATTGAGTCAACAGTATCAGAATGTGCTTCAACCTCCATTAAGCGAACTGGAGCTGATACATCAGGTGATGAAGGTGTCATTTTATATACTCTAACATTATGATCTGCACTACCAGTAGCAAACATTATACCACCAGCTGAAAACGCCCCACAAAGTATTTTGGCACTACCAGGACGCATACGTTCATTGTAAACAGTCAAATTAAGCCTATTGGAATATAAATAAATTATAATACATTAATAGGTAAATTTGCAAAGCAATATAAATATTATATAAAAAATATATGATTTGACAACTCACTCAAAAATTGTATTCCCATTACTAGATCTAAATGGCCAAAATACAACTGAACCATCAGTACTAGTAGAAGCTATATAACCTAGTCCATTAAATGTTTGTGGACAAAAATTCACTGTTACAATCATACTAGCATGTGCTACTACATGAGCAATCTAAATAAAAACAAAAATTAAGATTAATTTTAAATAGGTATATTTAATAAAATAAGACAATTAATGTTTGTAAAGTTTATAATATATAAAAACAACCCACTGATAATTTAGTCCCTATCAAAACACCCACTACTGAATGTTTATCCATTTGTATTTAAAATAATTCAAACTTAAAAAGGCTAGGTAGGGGGTGGAAGCATTTTGCTTATTGAGTAGGATACTGGTAGTGTATAGATTAAATTTGAAAGCAATGATAAATAATAATTGTTTTTTAGTTTTTATAAATATAATTTTAAATAAAGCTCAGTGTAATATATGTAACTACTACAGTAAAACACATTTTTGTTTTATTGTATATTTTACCATATATTATGATATAATATATAGTAACCATGGTAACTTTATTTGTTATTTCAAAAAATATAAAAATTCATAAATATTTTCCATTATAAAAGGTAGATTTTTTATGCTTAAGAAAACAACTGGGAAAATCGAAAAATGACCTTGGGAATCTAGAATGAATTTGCTATCAAAAAAGTTAATTTTTCCAAAATTCTTACTCGACTCCTTCTACCTGAAAAGTTGTGTTCAGAAAAAGAAAAAAAAGAAACATTATTGTAAAACCAATAGATTCTTTACTTTGCTCAAAATATAAAATTAAATTTATAATAAAACATGTAGATTGTAAGTATACGCTAAAATCCTGCATGGGTTGGGTGATTTTTATAATTATAGGATCAGATAGATTGGGTTTCAATACTTATTGATTCAGGCCGGTCAGAATTGGGTAATTTGAAATTCGAGTCGGGTCAGAATAATTTGTTAAATGTCAATATTTTATGCCAAATCTGTTCCTATATTATCTGAATTAAATTATTGATTTTTGGACCAAATGTTGACTGACTCAAGGTGACCTATGATTTTCTTGGACCAGAACAGGTAAATTTTTAATTTTGGGTTAAATGTTGAATATAATTTTCTTTAACTAGGTTAGGCATTGCATATAACTTTCTCAAACTAAGTCGGATGAATTTTCAGGTTTTCGAGTCATGCTAAAATATAATTTCTCTTCACATGTAAATTTTTTGTGAATACAATATTAATTACTTCATAACAGTTTACTTATACAAATATTTTTCAAATATAAAAATAATATTACACAATAGCGTTATGATAATATATTTTTTATTTATTTTAGCAAAAGTATTAAATACTTGGAATTTCATCAAGAAAATACTATTATAAAAATTATATTATATACCTAAATTTTTATATTAATTTAAAACACTTACAATTTGAAAAATAATTTAAACAGTAATATACCTATATTAATTAAGCTCTGATAAACTTTTTTTAAACTTTCAATGATACAGCCATCTGTCTTAGAAAATGCATGTAACTTGAATGGTTATTACTCGGGTACTGCTGGTCGGAAAGTTGAGTGGTTGTATTTAGTTGATGTTGATAATGACAAATTAATTGCTATCATAGTTATATAGAGCATTATATGTTTTCACGAGTTATTATTACAAAAACAGCAGATCTATGAAGCAACACAATGTGATTTCCAAAATCATTTCAAAACGGGTATAAGCAATTTGTCTAATTGTTAACTCAATTTTGAGGTTTAATACTATAGTATCTGTTCTTTAAAAAAATCCTCTCCCCATTAGCTTAAATATAGTGTTCATACACTTAAAAATATTGAGTCAGAGTAGCCACTCTCAAAAGCCATTAGTAGAACCACATTTTAGTTATTTTCAAAAAGAGCAAATATATTTTGAGCAAACTGACTGCATTGTGTGACATCTTCTTCAAATAACACATTTAAATCTTGTGTGAATTGAATTCCAAGTTTGTCTTCAAAAAAATTCTGTGTACTGTTTTCTGACATGCAAAAATATGTGAGGTTTTCAAACTCACTGAACAATTTGGACTTTAGAGGGCGACTACTCTAACTACATTTTCAAATAAAAGAATAACTATTTAAAAAACATGCCTATCTCATGTAGGATCCTATATATACATTACTACAATAGGGTGATTAGTGATACATAATTTGTTGATGAAACAATATAACATAACTTAATCTCAATGAGCTTCAAAATATTTATACAATATTATTATATAGTATGTAGTGATATGATTACAAATATAATATTACGCTGAATCATACAATCCAGTGGTTCATCTATAACAGGATCCTATTTATCATGTAAAATGTAAAGAATAATGAATGACTAACTTTTGTATACTAATTTTTAGTCAAATAGGTATGATAAAACAAATTTATAAAGAATATTTTAGTTTATTTTTTAAGAGCAATATATTTTGGGATTAAATATTTTTTAGACTCGTATTAAATATATATATAACAATTAATAATCATTGTTAGAACTTACTGGTCTAGCAGTTTGAAGACACCAAACTCTCAATACTTTATCCATACTTCCAGCTGCAATTAATGTGGCTTGAGTGTTAATCGCTATATCTGTTATTTCAGCACTAGCACCTCTCAATGTTGATAAAAGACGCCCTGTATTTGCTTCCCACAGTTTAACTAAATAATCATCAGCTCCCTGAAATAAATAATCATATTAAATTTAAACGAATAATACTTTATTTTTAAAACATATACAGTAGCTATATATCTGCCTGATGTATCAAAGCAGACACAATAAACAGCAGTTAAATGACCAAGAACACGTCCATGAAATTCTACATTTGAAAATTTTGATACAGGTAGCAAATAACGTTTATCAACCGAACCAGAAACTTCACGCCCAAAAAGTACTTTAACTGAAAAATATATATTAAATTATTATATATGAATGATATGTAAATAATTACCAATATGTGAATAATTACCAATATTTTGACCTCGAATATGTATAGAAGGTAATGGTAATGCATTATGTTGGCGTGTAATACAATCAGAAAGTGATAGGAATTTACGTTTTTCTAAAAATAATAAAGTATTTTAAATACTAATTCAGATAAAATAACTTATGATAAATATACTTTGTGTATTAACAAGAGAAAAGCTTCCTTTTCCAAGTAATGAGAAAACAACTGAAACTGGGGATTTTTCATAGTTGCTTAACAATCGGATCCGTTTACAAATGTCTAATAAATGGTCTGATTTAATATGATTATATTTTCTTTCCTAAAAAATAATAATAATATTAACAAAAGCTTTAAGCAATGCAGGCGTGTTTGTATTATTGTTGTGTGATAAGTAAACTTTAGTTAATGTATGCATCACATAGGACACCTACTATTATATTGCCTAAATGTCATTTTACAAGTCATGGTGATTAAATAAAATAAATTATCTTATATCTTCTTGCAACAATTTAGAAAAACAAAATTAAGGATATTTACAATGTTTTGATTTTAATTCTGTAGGTTCTTTACAAGAAAATATTGGTCATAATTTTTTTATATTATGTTTTATTTTAATAGGTGATAAATAATAAATGGTATGAAAATGAGTAAATTTTCCAAAATAAAATAACTTTATTTTACAATTTTTAGAAAATATATAAAAATTCTGTTGCCAACATTCTCTAGAAATGAACCTATAGTCTTAATATATTTTTAGATTTAAAATCACAAAGTTCCAAATAGCCTTAATTTTGTCAAGCTTTTAGATCTAAAACAATGAAATAATGCAAAAAATTACTTAAAAAAAAAAAAAAAAAATACATTTAATAGAAGTATTATTTTTAATTAAATAATAAAAATAATTGTATTTTGAAAAATTAAATTACGAAGCAAAATCCTTTATTTAAAAGAAGTTTATCCTTTTATAATTTCTAAAATAACAATTTATAATATTTTATCATTGATTTAGTAAAAGTTTGAGAAATTAAATTTGTAGCGAAAATAAATGAGCTGCTTGGTATACTATATAGCAAGGGTCACCTAATGACAGCCTGCTACAAATTATATCCGGCCCACAGACAAGTAGGAAAAAAACGATAATAAATGTAATTTCGTATGACGCTTAGCTCTACATAAGTTTTTTCAAAAATGAATTACATAAAAAAAAAAATATCAGATCTCGACTCACCAATGAAAACCTGAACATGATGATGAAGATAGCGTATACTAATTTCAAGCAGCTGATTGAGAGCAAGACCTGCCATTTTTCACATTGGTGTATTCCATAATTTTTTTATTTTATAATATTTATTTAATTTATTGTTTCACGCATAAAGCACTTTTTTTTTTTTTTAATTTATTTTGATTAATAAATGAGATTTTTTTTTTATTTTGTCTAAACTTTATTTATAAAGTGTGTTTTAATGGCCCGTAAAAATATTCCAAATTTCTGACGTGGCCCCCTGAGAAAAATAATTGGAGATCCCTGCTATATTGGGTTGATTAAAATGTTCATTGTATCTGTCACAAAATTTTGTGCATGCCTATGCATATGGGACACCATTCATAATTCCAAACTTTTATGTTTATAGATTACAATTTAAATATATATATATATATATATATATATTACTCTGCAAATATAATACATAATAAAGTAATTTAAAGCCACTATTACATTAGTTCGACAAATTGTATATTGAGTTAATAAATAAATGTAATTGAATTAATATTTATAAACTATTATTATAAATTTACTATATTATAAAGGTGTTAAAATAATTTGAAATTAACTTTAAAAATATTTTAAATAAATTAAAAATGTCATATATGTAGATTATAAAAAATTAAAACAGTTTTCAGGTATAATTTCCTAGCTGCATTTGATTTGATGCACAAGTTAAATACAATGTCAGATGCATGCATTTAACACACTGAAGAAAAAGTATCTTTATATTATGCTTGAAACGGTTTACCAAATGTACATCACTATTGATTAAAACAAATGAATTTCATACTATTTTAATGCCATCATATAAACATATTAATTGACCTATGCAAAGTTTACGATGAATACAGATTGTTGTTGATTTAATGTCTTCAGTTATGTATTCATTATTTGTCATATAAATGAGGATTTGAGTAGGTAGTATTTTTTCAGTGGTTTTATTTTCATAAATTTGTTCTACCAAGCTTTTTAAGTGGCCAATACATGATGCGATTAGTTGCGATACATGTTGCTATAATACAGTGCCATGATAAAAATCTCAAAGTGAATGGACATGTTTCGATGATTATGTTTCAGTATGGGTTAATTGTGAAATATTTATTTGTTGTCATGGTTAGATACCGTGATGCCGTTGAAATTGTGATTGAAACATGTTTCAGTGTTGCGTTATCAAAAGATTATTTTGTTATCATTATCACATTTAAAAAAAACCTCTTGGTTCATTTGTTTTAATTTCATTTAATAAATTACCTAGATACCTACTGTATATTGGTTCCTGTTTATCAACCAGTTTTTAGACCATTTCCTCTTAGGTTTATTATTATTCATAGATGTCCACCCATACAGCTACTATAGCCATTGCCACTAGTTTTGATAAAATTGGAGTCATTAATTTTATTTAAAATTCAAACAATTTTTTGGCAAATCGTAAAATTTATGTTCAATAAAAATCTATCAAAATATAAATAATACAACTTGTGACATAATTTGGTATTAATGTGTATTGACATGTATGACACTTGATACTAATTTAGTGAAACTGTATTATAGTAACATGTATCGCAACTAATCGTATTGTGTATGGGTACATTTATTTTTATTTTCATCATTTCTTTCTATTATTTAAACATTATGAACCTCAACCTTTTTATTTAGTTTTCTTTTCTTTCTTTATTACAATTGAGCTTACTTTTATCATATTATATATATATATTTTCTAGTAATTAGTATTAGAGAAATTAATATAATTTTTTTTCATTAATTTTAATTGTTTCTCAATAAAAATAAATATTATGAATACATAAATACAAGTGATACCATACCAATTCATCAAACGTTTGCTGGTTTTCTTGTCCCAAAAAATCAATTCGTGTTGGTAGGATCTGAATATAAAATAAATATATACATAAAAAAAAAACATTATTGTTATTATTATCATTATATATTATATAGGTATATATTTTTCTTACATTTGATTCGTTTAAGTCCAATTTAAGTGCCTAAAGACAAATAAACAAAAAATGAATAAATATAATTCCAGAAAATATATTTATTTTAATTTTTAAAACATAATATATATAAATAATTTACTTCAAAAGCATTTTTAAATGGACTATCCTTCAGAAACTTGGCAATCAAAAAGAATAACTCTATAATTATATAAACAAATAATTATTAAATTATACATTTTATTAAACCTGAATATAATATAGATACTAATAATAAAAATAATATTTAACCAATTGTAATTATTTCTTACCAGATTTTATACTATCGTTTTCTACTTCCATTATTTCAAATGTTTTACCTATGGCTTTTGAGTTATTCATTGAATTTTATTAACTCATTATTGGCATACTATAAATTAGATATCCCATAAAATATAAATATTTATAGGAATAAAACCAATTAAAACAATATTTACTTTCAAATGTTCATACTCAAAATAAATTTCTTATGACAAAAAATTATAACCACAACTCACAAGTCCACAAGACGTATCAAACTTGTATTGAATGATAAACATTAAATATAAACAAACATACATATCTTTATTATCAGTATTTTCATTATTATCACTATTAATTGCTTCTAACCATGGGTTGTCTATTCTATAACCGTGGTTACTTCTTGATTAAAAAATAATATTGGTTATTATTTTCATGTTAACAAATCATTGGCGGGAAACCATTATGATTCTAGGTTAAATTCTGTTTTTTTTTTTGTATTCACAAACTAACAATGATCAGCGAGTGATTATTATTAATTTTAATAGTTTAAAACAATACAAATATTCAATCTATTTTTAGGTAGAATACAGAACATAATATTAGAAGAGTGATCGTATATTAAACTCAATTTATAACAAAAATGGATGATAATCCAGGTATATTTAATTTACTGTTTTCGTGTTTTATTATGATTGTTTATACAAGCTATTTCTCGGGACTATTTCTGTATATTTATGAATGTAATTCATTAATTTATATATGTATTAACAGAGTCGTCCAGGCCAAAACGACAAAAGCCTGGAAAAACTAGTCGTTTTGAAGCATTGGCAAAATTAAAAAAATTGAAATCTGATGGAACTAAACATAAGTATGAAGTGGAACCAATGCAAAATGTGTACGAAGAAGTTTCGGAACAAGAATATACGGATAGAGTGGTAAAACGACAACAAGATAATTGGATCGTTGATGATTGTAAGAATTTAAATATTAAATATTTAAATTAGTATGTAGGTATGTTGTACTAATATACATTTTATAATGTGTAACTATTATCTGTTAGATGATGTTGATGGCTATGTAGAAGATGGAAGAGAAATATTTGATGATGATTTGGACGAAGCGTCTATTGTCAAAGAAGAAAAAAAGGGAAGAGGTAAAAAAAGAAATAGAGCAGATAAAAGTTTTGATGAAGATGCTTGCTCTTCAAACCGAGATATCCAGAAAATGTTTGCTAATATGCCAACCAAAAAAAAAAAGGAGGTAAGTCAAGTAATTTTAGTATTTAGAATATTTTACTTATAGATTCTAAACATAGTGATATATGTACCTAATGGTTTTATTTTATTTTTTATGTATTTCTCTATAAGTAGGTAGGTATTTATAGGTAAATAATTTCCATAACAATTTTTACACCCTAAATTTATTTATAAAATTTACCTATTTAAAAATAATAACTCCTCCATTATTTAGTAGAGTACCAAGAATAGTGTAATAGCACATAATATAGATATGTTAAAAATGGGGTACCTACTATAGTACCATTATGTCATATCTTAAATTTAAATGCTTAGATATTACTTGAGAATAAAATTTTATTATTTAAGAATTTATAACTTAAATAAAAGGTTGCTACTTTAATATTGAAAGTTAATATATTTGTTTAGACAAATATACAATTTTAAAATGATAAAAAACTATCGAATTGAGTTAGCATACTAGAAATAATAATAATACATTTCACATAAATTAATCAGTAAATTAATTACTTATACTTCACGATATATCTCTCATCTTCACCTTCACCCTTTCTCCTAATTATTTGGGGTCGGTCATCCTAGTCCTCAACTTCTACAGAATCTCCCAAATTCTCTTCACTTACACCCGCCCACCTCATATTACATCTTCCACCTCTTTTTTAGTCTTCCTCTTCTTTTTTTCCCTTCGACATAAATTCCTTTTACTACTTTTACAGCCTCAATCTCATCCCTCCTTAAAACATACCTAACCCATCTCAATCTATTCCTCATTTTGTCCACTATTGGAACCATTTCTATATTACCCCTTATACATTAGAGTAAAAATAAAATCTTGTATGCCTACTATTATTCTTTTTGTTCATAGCATAATATGTATCTACATTGTAAAATTATTAAAAATCAAGATAGGTGTTATGATAAGGATATACCTAAATATTTGCTTATGTTAATAATATGTATATATTAGGTGCCAGTTAACTTGGATGAAGACGATATTCTTGGAGATTTAATTCAAGAATTGGATAATTCCCCCAAACCAGGAATTTCAAAAACGCCTCGATTAATTCATAGTAAAGTTGCTGAAAAAATAAAAAGAGAAACCCAAACAAGGTAATTATATTTATAAATGAAATACTTATGGTTAATTTATAATATAAATAAACTAAAACCCAAATCCACAAAAAATTTACTTTTTATTATAAAAATACCTATGTGTATTTCGGCAACAGTGTACAAAACACAGACCAATTTACCTAAAACAAATAAATTCTTCACTCCACTGATAATCTATATATATAAAAATGGAGCCAAAAATGTATAACAATTCATCAATTAAGAACGGCTCGGCCGATTTGGCTCGATTTTTTTTTAATTGTTCGTAATTGCCAGGAGAAGGTTTTTAAGAAAAAAAAATGTTGGAAAAACCTTTTTTTTTTAATTTTTTTTTTGATTGATTTTTGAGTTCCGGAATGTTTTTTTGAATTGAAACAGCTACAGCAAGCTTTAGCTTATAAAATTGTCCATATGACATAATTAATCGTTAAAATGGGCCCCCGGCTAACACCAAAAAAATGGAGAAATATATCGTGTATTGAATGTTAGGTATTAATATTATGTTTCACTATATAAAGTAAAGTTTAAATTTTGTAAAGTGATAATTTTAATAAAACCTAAATTTTATCTCTACTATCGACTATTGCGTTCTATGTAAGAAGAGGGTATTTACGGCTATAAATAAAATCAAACGGAATAAAAACAATACGAAAATTATCACTTTGGTGATGGTTTAAATTATATACTGGTTTTGAGGAAGATATGAAATATATGATAAAGTATGAGTGGATGATGTGGAGAGAAGTAAATCGGGTATTTTTTGTGATAAGAGAATTAAGTTAAAAATTGAGTTCTATAAAACAGTTGTAGTCAAGCTTGTGATATACGGATATGAATAAACGGAATGATATATGGATCGGAATGTTGGGTAGTGGGTAGGAAGATATAACAGAGTATGAGTTAGTTGAAGTTGCTTAGTAGCTTCAATAGTGGACAAAATGTGGGAGAATAGATTGAGATGATTAGGGTATGTTTTAAAGAGAAAAAAGTTAGAGGCAGGAAGAGAAAGGGAATTTATATTAAAGGAAAGATGAAAATAAAATATATAAAAAGATGACCAAGAAATAGGTGAAAGTGTAAAAAAGAGTAATATGTGGTGGGTAGGTATAAGTGAGGAGGATGTGGGAGATCGAGTTCTGTGGAAGTTGAGGACTAGGGTAACCGACCTTAAATAGTTATGAGAGAGGGCGAAGGAGAAGAATATAATTATAATAAGTTTTCTTTAAAAATGGAGGAAGTTTATGATTTTAATGTTAAAACAGCATGATAGCAACAAAATTTAAAATATATTTGAAATAATTCATTTTATTATATACACAAATAATCAAATTCTAAACTAAGGCTCTAACAAAAACCAAACATGTAAATATAGATTCTGGTATATGCACAGTTCTTAGCTTTAATTTGGATTATTATAAAAATAATTGCAACAGTACAATAATCTATAACTAAGTTTTATAATATAGAATTTTCTTATTGAAATTTAAATTATATTTTAAGTTAATTATTATTTTACAGAGGGTATTTAGAATCATTTTCTACTGGATTAAGTTCTCCTCGGACAACTGTTAATAACATAGTTTCAAAAACAGAAAATTCAAATCCAAAGTCAGAAAACACTTATCACAAATTAAATGAATCTACTGATATTAACAAAAACAATGGCCAGACTAAAGAATCAGAAAATATAACAAAAGAAATAATAAATGAAGTATAGTATTAAATTTAAAAAAAAAATTATTTTATTATGTTCAGACTAGTATCTAGGTATCATTAAATTAAATTATATAATAATTATAATTTAAATTCTTATAAATTTAACTTTCAGTCTACATCAATAAAAGATCCAATCAAAGGAGAATTATTCGATGATTGTATGGATGATTTTTATTTTGAAGCAGTAATTGAGGTTAAATTACTTAATTTAGAAAGTTTATAATTAGCAAATAATATGTAATTTGTAAAGTAATCCTCTTATCTAATAATTTTAGGCTGAAAAAAGTTTTAGTGATCAATCAATATTAAGTAAAGAAGAGATTGCTAAAACTAAAATTAATCTTGACTTTGAAGATACTAAATGGCCTATTGAAAAGTAATATGATATTAATTTTAAACATTTATAATTAATATAAATTTATTGCTATTGGTAGAATTGAACGAATATTTTTTTTATGAATGAGGCAAGTCGTGGTCAAAGGTGGAAAAATGCTTCTGTTCCCTGAGTAGAATCGAGTACTCAGATATGATATGTAAAAAATATAGTAGGTAATTGGGGTTTAGACTTCAGAGAAATAGTATCTCAATCATAAATAATAAACAATTCCCATCTATTTTTGTATATTAAAACATATTTTTCTAGAAAATAACTGGTTTTCAAGATATTTTAGATTTTACTATTTGATTTTTCCAATAAAACACAAATAAATAAATAATTAAATTTATATAAATTTCGAGTATTCGGAAGATATTTTAGTGAAGTTAAGTACTCAAATTTACAAATAATAAAAACAATTTACAGAGTCAATTTGATAACTGGACTTGGTCTGAGAATTTTTTTCAAAGCTCTGATTACTCGTCCAATTTTATTTATTGGCAATTCATTTTAATAATGAAATGTACTTTCCAATGATGAATTTCAATCTTGTATATTATAATGCTAACGTTTTTTTTATCCATTTTTTTTCATGAGAAAAACCTCTTAGAAATTTAATTCCCCGGATAATTTTTGCCATTATTCGACGTGTGTTTCTTTACGGTTATTGTTTACAAATTCTTTTTTGGTATTTTTAACTTTTTTACATTTTTCGTTCCTCTGCATTTTTGTCTTTTTTCCGAACTTTCGATGCCATTCGTTATCATGGCTCGCCTTCCATTCGTCATCGCTCGATATTCTTCTGTACCATTATGTTATCGGTCCCGTATTGTTACACTGTCAAACTGCCCGTGTTTTGTACGATCATTCATATTGGTAAGTTAGGTCGTAAGATAAGAATTAGTGTCTTCCTGACCGACGAAAGCTTAGGCGGCGATAACTTCGTGTGATCTTTTTTTGTGTATTTTGTATTTTAAAAGTGGTTCTTTTCTACTGATCGTTCCTGTTCGACTGGAACGTTCGTTCTGAATACATGTATATATTATCTGTCTACATACTTTACGATGTCATCCGTTATCTCAATAATTTAAATACGAAAAATTTTGATCACTATCTTCGATTATGTAGCATATAATGAACTTTGAATACGGAGACGCCGGCGGTTTGAATTCCCACTCTGTCAATCTCTTTTCTTTTTCTGTGTCTGTGATATCCGAAATCGTAATATATTTTCTTATAATTTTTTTTTTCTCGTTTGAATTAAATTTAGTACCTATCTACTTATTTTATTTAATTAAATTATACATTTTATTATGCTCCGTGATGAGTCTGTATTAAGAATTTAAGTCTGTTCCGCTGATTTATAGAATAGTAGGTAGTTGAGGTACCTATACTATAGTTTTTATATCTCATAGTAATCGATTTGAAATCTAAGGACTTTTTTACAATTTGAGTTGAATTTATATTGATATATTCAGGCAAACTTTTATCATATATACAATGTTTATTCAAACTTTCGAACATACTGACCTGATGAAAATGGTTATACAAAAATTAGAGAACGAAAAGTTTGAGCGACTTCTTACATGTGCGGAGTAGGTACCTACTACCTACTATATTTTATTACATTTTTAGATTCTGAGCGTAGCGAGGGAGCTAGTGGTTTTACAATGATGTTTATTTTTTTTTTTCACTGTAAACAAATTTACTACCAGAAGGAGTGCTCCGATCTATACAAGCTTACATGGTTTCTGGTAGCAAATTTCATCTAGTTGGTACTTTAGAGAGGTCATTTTGCGGTTTTTTCAATAGTTTTTTAATGCGTAAGGAAAGACTACCAAGAATTGATGAAAAAAACTGTAAATTTATGGTTTCGTCAAATCGGGAATTTTCATTTCTTCATAATTCCGAAAATAAAGACTTGAAATTTTTATCCAATATTTAATTTAGTGATCTATTTACAATGATTAAGATTTTTTTTAAATTTTTTGCAATTTTGGGCTATTTATAGACATTTTAGTTTTCGAGGTTTCTAAGTCCTAAAAGGGGTAATTTTCGGTTTTAAGGTCTGAAAATTTTATACA